>CAJVQA010000332.1:0-36528 GCA_910591915.1 Cetraspora pellucida
AGTTCACTTAGACTTTAGCATCTACTTCACAGCATAACCTAGTACTTTAGTATACTTCTGCCTTTTGTCCAGCCTTTTTATCAAACTCCCAATCCAGATAGCCCATGTAGGACTACAATCAGTCTATTGGTATATTAAATCAGACTGATATCCTTTTCTTTCAGTTCATTTTGGCAGTCTGGTTGGTAGTACCTCTGAGCCTCCCAACCCAGAGGTTCTTGCCTGTCCAGCTACTACGACCAGGTACTATGATCTTGGTATCTGTTTCTCTAGGCTAGCCTTTACAGTAGGGCCATCAAAGATTCAGCTACCTCTCTACTTGGATCTTCCCAAATGGACTTCTTGTTACCTAATTTTAATAGATTTACATAGCTACAAGGACTTATCTAGTATTTGTACCATCTGATTTGTCAGTTTGTAGTCTTCTATATAATGCCATACTTACACAGATGCCCTATAACCTGCCAGTCATGCTGGTGTGATCACCATTACAGGTATCCTAACCTAATCGTTAGTAACAGTTATCATAATACAAATATTACATAGGTGATTATCCAGATTTTTCACTATTGATAAGATTTGAACACCCAACCTACTACTTAAAGGGTTGACAACCTGACCACTTCACTAGGTTGCCACACTCCTAATACTGATTTTTTATATTTTATCTATTTAGACAAGTATTATGAAAAATGCGATAGAGCTTTTAATAATAACAAGTTTTCCAAAGAGACTTATTAGAGTAAAATAGTTAAAATTATTATGAAAGTAATAAATGAATTTCATAATAAAGTCAATGCTTATCTTAGGATAAAAAATAGTACCTTTTATCTAAAAATAGCATATAAAGAGGTTTTATTTTTTGTGTGTTTTACTGATAAAAAAAAGTACTTTGGGATTAGGCATGAAAAAGTAGTAAACTTTAAACTAAAAAATCTTTTTATTAAAGGAATTGATACTATAAAGCAGAAACAATTACAACTTTTCAAATTCATTAGAGAGAAGATTATGTAGAAGGTTATAGATATTAACAATACATGCTTAATTTATAAAATTGTTGAAGATACTCTTATAAATACCAGTAAAAAGCAATAGAATTTTAACCAATTTGTTGCAATGATTATATAAAAGCCTAATAAAAATAACAAATATATTTAGCATTTTATAGACTAGATGAAAAAAAAATAAAGACATGTTTCTTGATTTTAATGAATATTTTAGTTATATAGTTATAAATGATAAACAATATCATGATAAAAATGGTCAGTTAATATCATGTAGAAATGCTAACTATATAAAATTTTTAGATATTATAAAAAAATTTAATATAGAAATAGATATCAATTACTATTTAGAAAAAACTGTTAGATTATGTGTATGCTTTATTAATAATAATAATAGATATCAATTACCCTTTTCATATAAGATTATACAACTCAAAGATTCAGATAAAAAAAAAAAGCAGATTAATGTCTATTCTCAGAACAAGACAAAAATAGCTTAAAAAATATATAAAAAACTTACAATAAACTTTTCAAATATTCTAACAGAGATGTAACAATTTCAGCTAAGAACATTTATAATATGGTTTATATATATTTTTTTATACAATAATACTGGCTAACTTCAATTTCTATTTCTAATCTGCTTACAAGATAATTTCTTCTGACCTGGTTCTTCAACTCTTTGTTCTTATATTAGATCTACATATACCAAAGTTATGAAAGAATAAAGAATATATATTTACCAATATCTGGTTTAATTGTAATAATACTAAAATCTAATTTTTTTTATGTAATTTATAGCTTTTTTCAAATTATAATCTATATAATTGCAATAAGTAATAAGATAAATATAGAATATATTATTAATAATAGTATCAAAAGACTTACAATAATAAGGGCAGTTGCTGTCAAAAGTATTGCTTTTGTGCTATCTATAGAAATTATTTAGTACAGAAAAAAATTAAAAGTAAAAAGTTGTTTACTTTTGTATTTACTTTCTTTTATATTATTTATAAGCAGAGAATAAGGTCCAATTTATTATTTTTCTTTAACACTAAATCTTAAAGATAAGAATTTTTCTTTATTAAATTTAATTGCATAGAAGACAATCTATCTAATTTCTGTTTATATATGATATTTGTTGCTTTTATCTCTTTTTCTATATATTCTATTTTGTGTTTTTTTTTAAATTTAAATTCTCTTTTACCTATTCCAATTCAAGCCTAAAAAAATTAATTTCAGATAAGTTTGTTTTAACTAGCTTTTTTAGTAACCTTCCTAAATCTTGAAATGCATGTGATGAGAAACCTACATGTTCTAATTTCAAACACTTTACTTTAGTTTTTAATTCACCTATCTTAGCTTTAAGAAAAAGAATCTTAATTTTATTAAGAAATAAAGCTTTCTAAGACAAAATCACTTCTCTTTTTAATAATTTAATTAAAAATTTAAAGATTTTATTTTAACAGAATGTTTGACTTCAAACTTATTACAGAACATCTATTTAAAAGTAATTTGAGATTTAAGCCCAATATTAACTGCATCTATCTGACTAATTTTATTTTTAATAATAGCATTAATTTGGTGAACCTTCTTTTTTTGCTCTAAATACTCTGAAATTTTAACTAACAACCTTTTACTAAAATCTTTAATTTTAGCTTTGAATCTAAGAGTAAAATATAATTTTTTTTTGAAATCTTTCTCATATGCACTATCTAGCTAATACTCAGCCCTTTTAGAACCTCTCTATATTTTATATCTTTTAGTGTATATTTATTGAATATAATCATAGCATGGTTATATAAAAAAAAGCATATATTGCATTTTTTTTTAGAAACAGTCATTTAGAATCACTTTATTTTTCTATAGATACTACTAATACTACTATAGTACTGATACTATCCATATTGCTACTAATACTACTAATACTAGCATATTACTAATACTACTATATTACTAATATTAATAATACTAATACTATCAATATTACTATATTACTAATACTAATATAATATTAATACTATTATATTATTAATATTAGTATAATACCAATGCTTTTTTTTTTTTTTTTTTAGTTTTAAAGAGTGATGTCTATGGCTCATAATCTTTTATTAAATCTTACAACCTACAAATATTGTAGATGGGTATTACATTTTGCATATCAATAAGGCTACAATTAGCTACTTATACAACTTTAGTCATTGTCTATTTAAAGATTCTGCCTACAGATTATCTACTAATTGCTATACCTGAAACCTGCCTATAAGTTCTCTATTTTAAAGTCTCTGATTTTTAATGTTTTTTTTGTAATACCAATTTAATTTTTTAATAACAGACCTTAGGGCTACTTTACTCTTGACACAAACTCTACTGAATAGAAGTAGATCCTACAGCTACATCTATTTGGATTTATAATACCAGAGATAATTTCATATTAGGTAAGGCCAATCCTTTTTACAAACATTAATGATATTCTTCATATTTCTCACTATAGTAATACCTGCACTCTGCCATACTGGTTTCCTTCTAGAAATTCCTTAAATCAAATATGTACCTTCACTTGGACTTTTACAAGACTTTATATCTGATTATAGACTTCATTTTTGATTATAGAGTATTTTACCTCCAGCCAAACTTGAACCATTGACCTTGTCTGTAGAGAGATAAGAGCTTAACAACTAAGCTATGAGACCCAACCCCTATAATACTAATGCTATTATAGTATTAATATTTTTTTAATATTTTTTATTTATAAAATAAAAATTTCTACTAATTAGCTACTAATATGATTACATCTTCACTTAATATATATTAGTTTCAGGACTAGTTACTTGTCCTTTGTAGATTACAAAGACATTATATAATACTGTATTATGAAGTCTAAACCTTTAGTTTAGCTAAGTAAAAAATATAATATATCAAACAGTTGCTTATATCAAATTTGAAAAAAACAAAAGTCTAATAGAATTTAGTGAAATAATTTAGCGATTTCTTTAAGTACAAATATAATAAACAAGCAGAATAAGAATTTTTTTTAAATATATACAATTTTGTTATTATTGTAATAAAAAACATAATACAAAAAGCTGAGGTTGAGCTTAGTAAATCAACTAATTCAGTTTTAAGAGAAGATAGTAAGATAAAAAAGACTAAAGAAAAAAAAGCCAAATCTAAGTCTGTTACTATCTTTGAATTATTTTTTATTTAGAATTAACTAACTTCTATAAATAAATATTTACAAAACAAACTTATCAGCTTGGAAGATTTAAATATTAACAAAGAGAATCTGCATGTATATTATAAAAAAGAAGCTAAACAGAATAAAAAAATTAAAGCTAAAATACATTATAAATTAGCTATATAAAAGATGCTTTTTGCTGCATGCCTCTATAGCATTTTATTTAGTTTATTATAGTGTAGTAATAATTTTTTATACAGTTTATTGAAATCTTCTTTAGACTTGAGAGTAATATATAACATCCTTTGAGCTTCTCATAAGTTATTTTTTTTAATGCATTATCCTTATTTAAGTCTTGCAAAATATATTCTAAAAGCATAGACTTTTTATCTTGTAGTACAATATTAGTGCAATTTATCTTAAGCTTGTTCTTGAGTTTATGCATAATGATTAGAATAATATAATTTTTTTTATTAAAAAGAATCTTTAGCTCATTTGTATTCCAGTCTACTGCACATTCATATTTCTTTAAGAGTTAGTTAGAAAATATTAGCATTGGTTTATAATAATTTACAACCATAAAATCTTTATGAATAGTAAGTTCTGAAGCTAAAATAATTGGCAAATTGTAAATAATACTAATAGATTTAATAAAAACAGTAGCAACATCACTAAGGTTATATTTTTCAGATTTATTAATTTTATTTCTAATATAATCAACAATATTTTTTGTTATATTTGAAGATTTAGCTCAAGAGTTAAGAGTTATGACTAAAATCTTCAAGTGCTTAATTTTACACTTTACAGTTACAATACTTGTTTTTGGCTTCTTTTTTTGAATAAAATAGAGTTCTATAAGATCAGCTAAGAACTTTTCTTCTAGACTGAACTTATCTAGAAATGAATCTTTAAAATTGAATAAATATTGTTTTAAGATACTAACTTTGTCTCTATAGGAGCTACTATCTGTTTAAACATAACAGAATTAGATTTATAAGAAAAATGTTTAGGAAAAATTAATTTAAGCTTACTTAGAAGAACTTTATAAATAGTTTCGTCTAGTAGAATGTCTCTTGGCATGGTGCTAAATCTTTGCTTTATTTTTTTTAACTTGGCAATATTAACAGTAATATTACTTTCTGTTTAAAAGAATTAAAAAAATTCCCAGAACTTGTATTAGAACTATCATTAGAAGAAGTATTAAAGAAAATACTTAAATCTGAATTTGAATCTGAATCTGAATCTACAGTAGTAAGATTAACCTTACCCTTTTTAGACTTCTTGCTTTTTTTCCTTTTTTGAGAACAGTTTCAAAAATTGTGTTTAGATCTTTTGCATTTGAAACATTTGTAACCTAAAGAGGATTTCTTAACAACATGTTTGATAGCAGTATTTATAGTACTATTTAATGTTAATTTTGCTAAACTATCTGAAATATCATTTACAGAATCATAATTATATTTATTAGCAAAATATATATATAGTTTTTTTTTTAGTAAATCATTTAAAAAATATCTCTTATTAGCTGATTTTTTACTATTATCTAGAGTTTTAGTTGCTTGAGATATAGTTTCTTACAAGAATTTAGCTATAGTTTGTAAATCAGCTTTAGTAATATTTTCTTAACTGAAAAAAAATACTAGTGATTAATTTAGCATTGATTGTTGTAATATCTAAATCCTACTATTTACAATTTTATTAATATCTTTTGTGATAATATTCTGATAAGAAGATGCTTTTAATTTTGTCTTAGTAGCTAGCTAGTTATAAATATCTTTATCCAAAAGCATGTTATTCTTTTCTATTTTAAGGTTTTAATCAAATTATTATTCAAAAGTCTGTTTAAACTTAATTGCTTCAATTCTAACTTATTTTCAAAAGACAAGCTATATATAAATTGTATTCTTTTTTTATAATTAGATATTCAGGCCTAGCTAACATATTTATTTATCTTTTTATAGTAATATCTAACTAAATCAGATCTTTGAGTCAAAATGCCAAAAATTATTTGTTGTTGCTTTCAAACAACTCTAGAATAATTTCTTTTAAACTAATAAATAATCTAACTAATATTAATATTAAGGAAGACTATATAGTTTTATTGTTTAAAACTCTATTTGATGCATTAGTTGCTGTATTAGCATCTACAAGACACTCTCTAGCAAGAGACCAATCCTTATTCATATAAACATTATATGCTAGATCTAGTAGCTCTATCTAGTAATGCAGATGATAAAATGACATCTAGTGTATTAATCATAATAGCTATTATATTAGTATTATTCAGAGCCACTATAGTAGTTATATTTGCTAAAGCATTCTTATATCTTATAAGATTTAATTATCATTTTTTATCTCTTTAACTCAACATAATGCCTTATTTGTTAAGTATGACTAAAATAGTTCTAAAGCTCTCTGCTTGTCAGCCATATTAGCAGTATTATTATTAACTATCATAAGATAAAGTTTGTAATCTTTTATAAATTTATTTATATCTTTATTTGCTTTATTTGAGAATCTTTTAGATGTATATCCTGCTATTTCTATTTGTTATATATTAGGTAAGTTATTCTGTAGCACAAAAATTTGTTAATTTAAAATTAAAATATTTTGGCACTCTGTATGGGTTTTATTTTTCTACTTTTTATATCATTTATAAAGTCTGTTTTTATTATATTTTAACAAATATCTATTAGTTCTGCATTATTGTAAGTAGTGGATATTTTATCGATATAAAATTTGTAAGACAAAATTTTTATATAACAATTTACTAATATGAGTTTGCTTTTCTGTTATATTGTCTAACATCTGTTTACTTGATTCTGAGCATTAGTTTACAACTGATCATGCTTTTGCATTGCTTGATCTTATTTCTGTATATATATTTTATAATTCTATTTTACATTTATCAGATTTTGTTGCAAGTTAGCATATTTATATAAGATTGTTTTTGTTAATTTTTTAATTTGATTTGTTAAAATAGTTCTATATATTGTTGTATTATCTAAAGATCAGTCTATAGTATCACTAATTTAGCTATTGTATCTATATTTAAATTTTAATTAAAATTATAAATATCTAAAGAATTCTCAACAGAGTTAGATTTATTTTTATTAATATTCTGTACTTTTACATTTTGCAAAGTCTCTCTAATATTTATAAGCTTCAATTTATCTCTATATCTTAATAAGAATAATGTAAAATTTTGACAAAACAGGTCTGTAATATGATTTTTTTTGCTAAGTTATTTGGATAATTCTATTTATTTAATTAGTTCTTATCATATTTATTTCTTGTTTAAGTTATTCATTCTTATTTACTAATTTGGTTATATAATTTTGTACTTTAGAGATATTGGTTGCAGATTTTGATATCTTCTATATTTAGTTTTTTAATTTTGTCTTATGCTTATCAAATTCTAATATTAATTTATTTTTATTAAAAATTTTTTTGTCTTTTTTTTTATTTTTTTTCTTAAATTAGTGAACAATTCTTTTTAATTTTGAAATTTCTTCTAATAACTTTTTTTTGTTTTGTTTAAAAAGCTCGATAGTGTTATTTAATTGATGATCTACCAGTTAATCAGAGAATAATCATAGTGTAATATAATGCAAATCACTTATAGAAATTAAAAGTTTGTAAATATAGCATGCTTATATCTAAAACTTTTTTATACTAAGATAATTTTCTTTTTCACTTAAACAAAAGTTGTAGAGCTCATCAAGATGCATCTAATGATGATTAGATAATCTAAATTGGCCTGATAGTTGCTAAGATATCATTAAAAAACATTATGCCAACTATATAAAATTCTATATAAACAATACTATTGTTTATATAAAATTTTATATAGGTAATATAACATTTTTTAATAATATTTTAGCAACTACCAGGCCAATTTGAATAATCTAACTACTATTAGATATGTCTTGATGAGCTCTACAACTTTTGTTTAAGTGAGAAAGAAAATTATCTTAGTATAAAAAAGTTTTAGATATAAGCATGCTATATTTACAAACTTTTAATTTCTATAAGTAATCTGCATTATATTACACTATGATCATTTTTTGATTGACTAGCAGATCATCAATTAACTTTTTTTTAAAAAATCTTATTCTCATTTTTCATATGCCAATAATTATTTCTAAGATATATAAACATTTTTCAAAATTTCTATTTGATTTTGTTATTAGAATACTATTTTATGAAGTTTTTAGTTAATTTGTTATAATTTCTCTATATTTTTTATTTACTATAATTAAATAAAGTAATAAAAAAGCTAGTTATTTATATTGATTCAGATAAGGCTCAGAGAATTAAAAAAAATTACATATTGTATGATATATATTATCATCTAATTGAGTATTATTTTAATTCTGAATTCTTAAGAGATGTATGTAAAAAAAAGGTTATTGATTTAATTTAAAAGATGTAAAAAATTAGCTAGAATACTAGCAATCATACCAAATCTATATGCTCTTATCTAGACATATTCTTAGAGTTAGTTATAGGAAAATAATATGACCAAATTGTGTACATTAAGCCAATATATTATTTCTTATATATAATAAATATAAGAGAAAAATATACAAGACAGTGCTTAATATAATAGACTGCATTTTCTAATATAAAGCATCAATTCTGCTTATCTTAAAAAAAAGTTCAAAAGTTACTAAAGCATTTAGAAAAGTATATAATAACTTCAATAATTCTCTTATCTATTCTAAGTTACTTCAAATAGACAATGAGTAAGAATAAATAGATAAAATATTCAAGTTGATATAAAAACATAATATTACAATTCAAATAATAGAGCCTTATAGCTATAGAGATCTTGCAATAATAAAATATTTTAATAAGATAGAAGAGGACATGCTTTATAAGATTCAGTATGTTGTTAAGTTTATATCTTCTAAATCAAGATTAATAAAAATATAAATTAGATATTTACTAAAAGTTGTTAATTATCTAAACAGTTATTCTACATGCCTTATCAGAAAACTGGATTCTTTGAAATAGGAATTAGCATCTTTAAAGGCTATTTATTAGAGAAGATTAAGTTCAGATCATTGGTTTCCAAAAAGTAAGCTATTAAAAAAAATAAAGTAATATTAAATAAAAATAATTCAGTTTACTACTTTCTTACTAATACTAAATAGAAAAATAGTATAAAAGTAATTCACAAAAGCACTAACTCTATATTTCATTTTTTATTTATAAGATTTAAAAAATTGTAGTTTTTAAAAATAAGTCTGTTTTATATTATTTTAAAAGTAATGAGATTTTATTAAAGCAGGAATTTGTAAAAGAAGAACTCATATTAATAGCTAATTTAGAAAAGGTTAAGTACTTTTCTCAAAGAATATTATCTGTAAATATTGTATATGCTTCTGCTACCAATAATAAGATAACTTAAGCCCAGATTTATACAAAGAAGTATGATAGCCAATGCTTTGAAAAAACTGACCAAATACATAAACACATTATTTATTTTTGGTTTTGTAAGAATAGTATGCATCAATAGAAGTATCCATTAAAATATATTATAAAAAAATTTGAATAGTGCTCTTTAGAGACCTGTATTGGGTTCTGCAGCTTAGCCTGGCCCAGCTCAGCCTGCAAATTTTTGCAGACTGGGCCAGACCTGAAACAAAATTTTATAATTGCAGGCCAAGCCAGGCTAAAAAATTTGCAAAACATTATAATTGTAGGCTAGTATGGACCTAAAATTTTGTAAAATTATATAAGAAATTTTTGTAGGCCAGGCTGAACTGGGCTGAAAAAAAAATTTAATATATATAGACTGGGCTAGCAAAAAAATAGTAACTCTAAATGCTGGCTGAGCTAGGCTAGAAAAAAAATTTTATCTCTAAATATGAGTCGGGCCTCAAAAATAGGCAATTTGCAAGCTCCTAGTGCTCCTTATCCTACTATACTAGTGAACACAAATACTAATATATTTTTAAAGATCTTTTAAATAAGAAATTTCTATTATGCAGGTCTAAATTTTTAAATAAAATGCATCCTAATGAATATAATAAGGAATTACATATTACATTCAAATTCTAAAACTCTAGCACTATTATTACAATAGTTTTTATTATCAGAAAAGTAAAAATTTAAAATTACAAAAAATGCATAATTAGAAAAAACAGAATATATGCAAAAACTAAGATATATGCCTTATTGAAGTGCTTTATACATGTGATCTTTTTTTTTATATTAAGTATACACTAATTAAAAAAAAATTTTTGAATAAAGCAAATGATTAAAAAAAATTATTTTTTAGTATATTATTATAATACTTAATTTGATATAAAAATAAAAAAGCTTGAGCCAGTTGATAGACTTGTATACTATATTAATGAAATTAAAGATATTCAAAAATATAATAATCATTTTAGTATGCCTTAATAGCCTTTTACTATTTTTTTTTTTTTACTTACACTAAGGCTATCATTATTGGTGGCTATTGCCTTTATTGTATTTTAATTATGATTATATAACTTGTACAAGATGAGTATACAATTAGCCATACATACAACTTTTGGTTGTCTATTTTAAGTAGTCCATCTGCATAGCAGGTTTTATACTAGCTGCCATACCTGCAATCTACTAGGAGATTATCTATTTAAACAATCTGATCTCTATACTTAAACTGACAAATAGTACACAAGTTTTCATATACCTAAATGCTGTTTAACCTAACTGTGACCTTTCTGTCTGTATATCTGTCAAGCTATTATATATTTCAGAGTATGTCACTTGACTATAGAGTTCCAAAGAGCCCTTTTGCTAACTAACTACCCACATTTAGTTTCTTGTTAATAGGGCTCATTCTTGTAAAGTTCACTCAGACCCTAGCACCAACTTTATAGCATATTCCTAGTACTTATAGTATACTCTGTTTTCAGTCTTAGACTCTCAATCCAGATAGCCTAGTAGGACTATGACCTGTTACTGGTACCTCAGAGTCTGCCTCTTAAGATTCTTTTCCTTTAGTTCAAGACTTTTGGCATTCTGATTAATAATACTTCTCATCTGAGATTCTTGCTTACCCAATTCTTTTCATATTGGTATCTGTTTTCTAGGTCTAGTCCTTACAGTAGTACTGTTAAAGATCTGTATTACCTCTTTACTTGGGTCTTTCTAAGTGGGCTTCAGTTTTCTAGTTCACAGGTTTACATGACTATGAGAACTTATCTTGGGTTTGCACTGCCTGATATCATTTTACATTCCTTTATATAACTTTATCATTGCACAAATGCCCTATGACCTGCCAGTTATTTGGTGTGACTATGTTACAAATACTGATTTCAACTAATCGACAGAGTGCTGTTGCTATAATATTGCTTACCTTCTGTAATACCAATATAACATAAGTAGTTTTTTTAAATTTTTACTATTAGTGGGTTTTGAATTCCCAATCTACCACTTGGAAGGTTGACAACTTAATCATATTACTGAGTCATCACACCTCTATTCTTTTAATTTCAGGTTGTACTAATTAGAAAAAACTAATAAGATTCTTAATTTTATACTTGAAAATAAGCTTTATCAAATGTTTAATAATAAGAAAGAATAAATATATTATATTAAGTGCAACAATTTGATCTTGACTAGTCATAACCTTAAAGAGCTAAAATATATATATTTTAAATCAGTGCATTAGATAATTGTAAATAAATTGAAATCATATTATAAAAATATTACTTTTCAAGTTTTGAAATCTAATAAAATTTCTAAAATAAATTTATTTTCTTTTAATAGAGATACAGTAGCTATATTTGAAGATATATATGCTAATTTGAAAAAAAAATGCAGAAGAAAATTATTTCTTATTTTGTTAAAGAAAGACATTATAATATTAGTTCAATATATATATTCCAGAATTACTTTGATTGTTCAAAAATAATATAAAAAAATCTTACATATGTCTGTTTGTTTAATGAGTTATGTATTACAGATAAACTAGTCAGAATTGTGTATTAATATGCCAATGACTAGCATGATGTGATTAAAATTATTAACAGATATTTATGTAAGCAAAAATTTATTATTTTTAATTTAACTATATTTCAAAAACATTTATACAGAATACATATTGGCTGGAACCAAATTTTGAAAAAATATTGTTTATTTTTTGTGTCTTATAATATGTGATATTGTTATATTCTATTTGTAATTTAAAAATATACACATTAGTTGTTTACTGTTTTTCTAATATTTACAATACTGTCTT
This sequence comes from Cetraspora pellucida, assembly GCA_910591915.1. Taxonomy (NCBI): domain Eukaryota; kingdom Fungi; phylum Glomeromycota; class Glomeromycetes; order Diversisporales; family Gigasporaceae; genus Cetraspora; species Cetraspora pellucida. The sequence continues at coordinate 12,425 of CAJVQA010000332.1, forward strand.
CTTGCAATATTACTAGTTTTGAATTTATAAAATATATATTAACAATTACTTATATTTTTTTGTTTTTGGCTACAAATTTGAATTGTGATATTTCTTGATATAAATTAATGAAAAATCACTAAAAATCATTAAAAATATTATAAATCGATAAAATACTACTAATTTGTTAATAAATATAACTAATCTAATTACAATCATTATTGATGAGATTTATAATAAATCTGTACTCAAAACTGTTAACCTTTATCCAAAATATGATTTGGATTATATAATAAAGAATTTAGTAGAATGTAATAGTTATAACTATAATCAGATTAAAAATATATATAAACTAGAAAAAAATATAATAATTTAGCTATTATTAGATCTTATAAAATATCTCAATAGTAGATTATTCATATAAAAGATGATTTGAAAGAGTTACTTTCTAAAGAAAGATCTAGTGTTTTCTATGCATACTGCTTTTTGGTTTATTTGAATAAGAAAGTATTAGAACATATCTTAAAAATCACAAACTAAAAATAGAGCATATTAGCTATCGAAGACCTAAATTTCATAAAAGTCAGATGGCTTTATGCTTTAAATATTGAAGATTAGTAAAGATTACTAAAATATAGTCAAAAAAGATATATTAAAATAAATAGCACAATATGGTTATAAAATTAAATCTGAGAATTTGATGCAATATTATTGAAATAATGAATGCTTCAAAACCAAAATCCAAAATGAGTTAAATTTATTGTTTCCTTCTCTATTGTTACAAAAACCTGTTATATTAATAGGTGATCTTTAAAATACATATTTAAACATAATGCAAATATGTCTAAAATTAAAAATCTTTGAAATGATCAATCAAATATGCTTAACATTTTTAGCAGGACTAGTTTAAACAACTTTGCTAATATGTATTTTAATTTTGTATAAAAAATTGCAAAGGAAATAGACTTAATATCTTTTGATTAAATATTAGCATAAATTTATTTGTAATAGTTGTTCACTGTTTTTCTAATATCATTCTTGAGATCATAATACTACTTTGTAATTTTATTACTTGAAGTCAGTTGTTATATTTAATTAAGAATTAAGAAAAAAAATAAATAAAAATAAATAAAAAATTAATTAAAATTATATTTTATATTAACAGAGTAAGTTTATTTTGTCTATTTTTTTTTTTACAAACTGAAAAACTATTTAAGCCAAAGTACTGAGCCATCAGCAATAATGATTATGCTTTTTCAAAATATATAACATACTAAATTAGAGGCTCTATTATTAAAAGATAAAAACTCAAATAAAATTTTTTGCATAATTATATATACTTATAACAAGTAATCTGAGTAGTCAATTTATTAATGCAATATAATCTTATGCAAGAAAAAAACATATTATTTATTTGATTCATCTTTGTGTATATCAAATACTTCAATATAAAATTTTTAGATTAAATTGTAAATGATGATAGATTTTGTATTTATATAAATTCAAGATAGATACTTTCAAACTATTTTTTATTCTGTAACTTAATAGATTAAGCTATAGAAAGCTTATCAGGTCTTTCTCTCCTTATTATATAAACAATTATAGTTCAATTATTATGCCTTTTATAATAGTGTTTTTATAAGTATAGAAAGAAAAATTAAATACAAAAAAATAATAGTTAGATCTTAGGTTTGCCTCAAAAGGCTATAACTATACCTAATAAGACTATTTTATAAAGAATGGCATATTTGTTATAAAACAGACAATTACTTTTGCCAAAGTACTGAGCCACCAAATAGTAATTATAAGCATGTTTGATTTTACAACATACATAGTCAGAAGCTTTATTATTCAACTATAGAAACAAAATTTTTTGCATAACTAAGTATAGTCACACAAATAGTTCTGGCAATCATTTTATCAACACAAAAACAATCTAATGTAATTAGGTAAAATATTAGTAAAAAAAATCAAAATTGAAAAATTTATATAAAAAAATACTATTGTTTTATATAGTATATTACAAAACAATAATTAACTAGAATGCATTGTTTACTAAATTTGGCATTACAATTATTAGATACAAGATACACAAGTTGAACAAATAAATAAAAAATAAATAATAGATAAATAACAGAAAAAAAATTTGTCATTATTTTATTCTATATCTATCAAATAATCATAGCATAATAGCAAAATAACAGAAGGTTTGTTAATATAAGTAATATAATACTAACATAATAGCAAAATAATAGAACAGTTTTATTATTTTATTTTTAGTCTTTGTAACTAAAAGTAAAATAATAGAACTGTTTTATTATTTTGCTATTATGTTACTATTATGTTACTTATATTAACAAATCTTCTATTATTTTACTATTATTCTGCTATTATGTTGCTAGTATGCTGCCATTATTTGGCAAATATAAAGTAGAATAATGACAGTTTTTTCTCTGATATTTACCTATTATTTACTCTTTATTCATTTGTTTGACCTGTAGTATAGTAATAATTTTATATAATATTTAAGTCTGATTTACAAATTTAGAATAACTATTGTTATTTATGATTACAAGAGTATAATAAAAATATCAAAGCATGTTGATCAAACATCTAGCATCATATTTGTTATCTTGTAAATACATAAATACTAAAATAAATATCTGTAAACATAAATGTACATTAGTTTAACACAATTATATAACAGTAATTTAATTTTTATTGTTGATAGCTATTAAGAATAACCTCATGTCTATCAAATTATAAAACTTTTCTTGGCACTAATTCATGCTAAATAAATTAGGTACATAAGAATTTATACATTTGTTCCAGAAAAAATAAAGTATTATCATATGACTAAACAGCTCTATAGAGCTGTATATATGTTTTAGTTAAGATTAAAATAATGATATTCATGTTACAATAAAAATTATTTTTTATTACTATTATAAGTATGTCTTAACAGCACTTTAACAGTACTTTGACAGTAGCTTAAACAATTTTATATATGTTTATTATAAAAAGTCAATAGCAATTATTTAGAATCTATATTTTAATAATATATATTTATAAAATTTCAGTAAATATACATGTTATTTTAATATAACTATATAGTGATAATTTGATTTTACAGATTTTAAATCATTTCTGTTATACTATCATATGACTTAACAGTTCTATGAGTCTGCACATATTTTTATTGTATAAATTTTATGTTTCTGATAGTTTTCAGAGACTGTCAAAGTATAGTTAACTAATAGTTAACTAATATTTTTATATTTTTATAATAACAATAATAATTATTTGATATTTGAATTTATCAGTTCAAGTGATAATAAAAATTAACCAGCTTTAATAATCAATAGTCTGTATTACATTTTATGATGTGCTATCTTTTTTTTTCTTACAAGCTTGAAAAAAGATATATAGTTAACCAAGAAATTTATTGTTAGCCAAATATATCTGGCTTCAGCAAGTATTGCAAGAAGACAGACTATAAAAATAAAGAATACAATGTTCTTAATTAGTAGTTTTATCAAAATGCAAAAACTTGGAATCTTTGTCATCTCCAAGATCTAGACCACTTTGAGTAATTAGCAAATTCTAAGAGATCAAATTTTAACTAAAAAAAATAATAAAATAAATTTAACATTTGAAACTTATAACCAAGCAGATTCGCTTTATAGAGAAAAAAACTGATATTAGATTAGGTAATATAAATACTAATATATTTTTTCTTCTGTTAGGTTCTCAGATCTTATGAATGTAAAGTATATAATAGGCAGTTTCTATTCACAAGATAAGTTAACAATAATATTATTTTTTGCTTATATATATTTTTACTTGATTTACTTACTCATATTTTTAAAAATAATGTATTATTTAACAAAAGTTAAAAAAATTGAATTTTTACTTATTATATATTTTTTTTATTAGGAATAAAAAATAAGCACTAATGATAACACTATCTTCAAGAAAAGAAAAACCTTTTAACTATTCTAAATCAAAACAGCAATACAAGTCAAGAGAATTTTTATTTTGTAAGTAAACTTCATTGCATTTGTGTTAAAATATAATTATCTAAACTAAGTTTTTTATTAAAAATTAGATAATGAAACCTAGGAAAGAATATTGAAAAAAAACCTAGTTCATGATGAGAAAAATGATAATAATTCATGACTAAATCCTGATCAGCATCAGAATATGTTAGATCAAAATCAAATGTAACCTCACCAACATAACCTATTAAGTATACCCCTTTAAGGCATTTATTTTTTTATTAGTATTTTTTATTTATATATTGTTGTTTTAGTAACAATTATTATGAAATAAAGAAGGAGTCTCATGCTCTCATCAAATTTTATTTTTATATAATTTTTTATAATGTATCTTGTAATTAGTGAAGACTATTGAGTTAACTTTATTAATCTATACTCTTATAGTTACTATTAGGATTCCAGCCATTTTCCTAATACTATTCTTGAGATTACAATTGAGTAATATTTTTTTTTATTAATATGTATAGATTGGATGATCAGATTTTCTATAAGTTTTATTAGTATTTACAGTAAATTGTAGTAGTAATCTTCATTATTGTCAGAATACATTGTGCCTATATAATCATCATTATTCTCACTATTATCAAGAGATTCAAGTTAAAACTCAAATAATCAGAGAAGTTTGTCTGCATAACAGTATCTGTATAATTATATGTAACTTTTCAGTAAATATACTTATCTTAGCTCATGATAATTTCAAATCTTGATTATTTTCTTAAGATAAATCTAAAAAAATCAATTTAGTAGATATATTTATCTTAGTTTCAAATAAATCATCTAAAGAACTATTCTAATCATCAATAAATTCTATATTAGGCTTTTTGGTAAAATAATCTATTATTGTTTGAATCTAAGATTTAGTGAATTTTGAAATAGTATTCACACTATATGTTTTGATATATTGAATCTTATCCATTCCTATTTTTTCAAATAAATTATCAATTTTTAAAGCTTTCTGTATCTGTTTACATAAAGTTTTGTATTTAGTGTTAGGTAGCTATTTGATAATAAAATCATATACTTGATCTTTTGCCTTTTTTTTACTACTTTATTGTTAACTATAAAATCTTTATACATGCTTTTGAATTCTCTAGCAAAGAAATACCAACACAATATTTCTTCTCTATTGGCTTTAATTGCATCAATTTTCACATTATATGCACTTTTATATAGACTAATAATATCTTCATTATCTGATAATAACTGAGATATGGCTAGAATAAATAAAGTTATTGAAGTTTTATTATTTGGATGAATCAAGTTTACTGAAATTTCAGTTATATGCTTTTCTTTTTTAGATAAAATCATTTCTTGAATCAAGCTCTATTCATTTTTCTGCTTATAGAAAGTAGTGAATGCAAAATTCTAAGAAATCGAGTGTGACTTCTGATTAGGTGAATCATACAGAAATTTTTTTTCTTATTTATTTGGCTAATCTCATTACTAACCTTTTTCTTATTCTCTAAATCTAGAAATTTATCGATCTCTATATCTTTTAATGATTTAGACTTCATGCAAATAAGTTAGTATATATTAGAATTTGTTATGTCAGATATGACAGATGTAGGAGCATCCTAACTTTGTGAAACTATTTTTTTAAGAGTTACAGAAGTAATGCTAATTATAGAATTATTTGTTTTATAATGTATTTGAAGTTTTTTTATCAGAGCAGAATTTAATAAATAGAAAAGTTATTTGTAATTTGGATTGAATTAAGATATGTTCTATTTCAGATATAGGATCAGGATTAATAGCTTCCTTCTAGTGTTGTTAGGTGAAACTTAGAGGTTTTGCCAAAGGTGAAAGTTGAAACTAGTTTTAACTTTCACCAAAAAAAAATTGAAAATGATAAAACTACAAAACTGATGAAATTGGCAAAACTGTTGAAATTGTCAAAACTATCAAAACTGGCAAAATTACTAAATAATAATAAAACTAAAAAAATAATAAATTTGTAAAAGATAAGAAAATTAATAAAAGAAGTAATAATTGAATAATTTATTTTTTATTTCTATATAAGATAAAAAAAAGCATTATAATGTATAATCAATTACAGAAATTAGAAATAGATAATTTTATTATGATTTAATTTATGTTTAAATAAAATAACTAATTTTAAGATTTGTTAATGCCACCTTCTACTTTTGCTAATGCCACCCTTTTATATAAAATATTTAATCTCCAACCTTTCAGACCCTAATTATTAATTTGGGTTAGATATGTAAGAGGTGACATTAACAAAAATAGGAGGTAGCATTAACAAGTCTCCTAATTTTTATTAATAAATTTAAATAAGAAATAATTATAATATATTATTAATAAATTTTTTATAAAGTAAATTGATCTTTATCATTAAAACAATTTGATTGATTTTTAAATTTTTATAAAAATTTAATAATTTTTTATAATTACTATTTGTACATTAGCATATTAAACATAGATGCTTATAATACTCTAAAAGTTTATATACATAAATATAAATAAATAGCCACAATTTTATTAGTATACATTCATAGAAACTATTTTGGCATATAAATTTCTGAAAAAACTCAGCAATTTTATATCAAAAATAAATGCTGAAATACTTATAACTTAACCAAATTAGTTTATATTTGCGGCATTAATTTTGACTTAAGATATTGACCATTATTTGCAACACAAATTTTAGCTTTAGGCAATGCCGCATGCCAAAATTCAGGTGGAATTATGCTGAAATACTTTTGACAGCATGTATAAATCTATATCGATATGCAACTTGATTTTTCCTAATCTTTCCTACCTATGTGTATCTTGATTTTCCTTAATTTGTACAAACATACATATTACGGTAATATAATTCTCACATATTCAAACTTTTCTAATTGTTTATTTCATACTATAGTCGTTTTTGCAATTGTAATAGTTAGCAATATTGATAAAATATTATGTACAATTTGAAAGCATTGATCAATCATATTTTATAAAAAAGTACATTTGCACAAACGACTATCTATATAATAAAAAATCAATATAAAAATGAATGGAGAATAACAGTGACATGCAAAATTTCTCTAAGATGGCATGCTGAGCAACCTATGAGAAACGATTCACCAGGAGTTTGCCTTTCGCTGGAGGTTTCTCCTTTCACTGAGGGTTTCGTCTTTCATCAGGGGTTTCATCTTTCGTCAGAATTTCGTCAGCTTCGTCTTTTGATGGGTATAGGCCTTGTCTTTCGTCATTTCCCAAAAACAGTTTCGTCTAACAACTATATGCCAACATATACTCATTTGTGACTGTATTTTGGGTTAATCCATAAATACTTATGTCCTCTAATTGACTTGATTGACTCATTAATTGCTATATTAAATATATAATAGTATATTGACATACAGATTAAACATACAGATCAAATAAACTACATGTCTAATAAAATAATATAAACTTACTTTTAAATTATTTCATGTTTGTGTCAATATTTTAATTTTCACTTTACATGGTGGTAAACGTGACTGTATATATTCATATTTATTATTAACATGTTTCATAATTTACATAACGCATTCCATCTAACCACGTCGCTAAAAATCCATCACAACGTTAACTAAACTGTTCCATTATCTTTTTTCTTTTAGAACCAAATTCGTCAAATACAACATATATTCATTTGTTGGGATGTTTTGAGTTAAACCGTAAATAAATTCCCATCATTTTGTCTATTTTGTTAATTATTATATTTGCTTTCGTTCCTGGTTTCTAGCGCGATTGCGTTGCGCAGCTACCTTATTATAAGTTTAAAAGCCTGAAGTCTAGTTTTCTTTTAATAGTACTCAAATACAAATAAAAAAAAGGCTATCACTTTGTTTATTGCTTTTGTACATTTTTATATAAGCCACATGCTGTGCTTAATAGCCACACGCGAAATATTTTGATTTACTAACATCGCACAGTCTTTCCAAAGTCTTAGAGGATTTGATCTTCGCTGTGTTTAACTTTCTCCAAGGGTTTTGGCTTTACTGGAAGTTTCGCCAGAGTTTCGACGTTTCGCTGGAGTTTCGCCAGTTTCGACTTTCGCCATTTACCAAAAATAGTTTCGCCTAACAACACTACTTCCTTCTTATCGGGTTGACTCTTAGCCTTTAGCCGGTTCACATCGGTATATGACGAAAGATTCTTTATGGGAGTATTATCAGAGTTTATTTCAGGGAGAATGGGTACTTGTAAATTTATTGGATACTGCGAATTAATAGTATCTGTGCCTTGCGAGTTCTGTTTCTTGATTAGTGAAATATCGCATTCCAGTTTCGTAAATCTGGTTTCATGTTCTTCCAAAGTTTGTTTTAACTTCGTATTTTCGACTTTAATCTCAATATTCTCAGCCTTGACTTTTGCATTCTCAGCTTTAATCTCGATATTCTCAGCCTCGACCTCAGCAAACTTCTTTTTAAGTTCAGCGATTTGGTGAACAAAATCAGAATTTAATTCTCTCAATGTCTTAATTGTGGATTTCCCATTAATTTATACAAGATGCGAATATGTTCAAAAGTTTGAAAAATAAGCACGTGATTTTGGGCGAACCAAGCTCGCTGAAATTTTACCAAGAAAAATTCACAATTATATACGAGTTATACATCGATATCATTACAATAAATTCCCGAATACACATGCGAAAGTAAACGCGATTATATATGCAAAATCAGCCACTAGGCCAGCTTTAATAATGTTTAAAATAAAAATGATAAAATACAGAGCAATACATTATAGGAATTTGTGCATTTAGAGAAAAATAAGGCTTCAGTATTGATTTTCTAACAAAAAGATATCTTGAGTTATTTGGCCAATCTTGATTTAGGAACTTCGTTATTTACAACACTATATTTATCAATGAATTTAAGACGTTAGATTATTAAAACATACATATACAAAAACGAAGTAATGATAAAAATGAGCATTTGTTAGTATAATCCAGGATACACCACGTAGAGGGTATCCCATGAGGAATTTAAAAAAAGGAATGATGATAGTTAAAGTGGTAAAAAAAAAAATGTCGATAGTTAAGGTGGTAAAAGTTAAAGTAGTAAAAAAAAGAATGACGGTAGTTAGAGTGGAATTAATGGTGAAGAATAAAATTGTTGTTATAAGAAGAAGGGTTGATAGGGGTTCGGGTATTAATGTTAAGGGTAAAATTGAGAAAAGTTTGAAGGAGACGAGTTTTAGTTGTAAGAATAATCGGATGTTTTTTGGATAAATTTGCTTCATCTATCGCACCAGGTGAAAACTTATTTCCAACAACAACACCTATAACGTCTTTTTTCAAGCATACAACACCTCTCAATGCACGAACGACATCTGGCCCTATAATTAATTAACTATTGTAATTAACGTTAATAAAAAAAATAATAAATAAATAAATAAATACAATATTTACCTATCATATTACACCAATTTTTAACTTGGATCCAAATTTTTTTATTTCGAATTTTACATATAATATCCACACCACCATCTCCTCGACGACTATTATTAATAATTAAGTAAGTATTTATGTCATAGTTATTAACAACTAAATGTTGTACGGCCGGAATAGTCTACGGTGACGCACTCATTAGCTAGCATATATCCTATTCATCCATAAATTCCCCGTGTATTGACGACCGCAGGAACACCAAGCAACTAAGAAAAAGAACGTTCTATGTCGAAACATAGGCCACGAAGAGCTTTCAATTTTTCTCAGATATTTTACACTGATGGGACAGCGTAACTTCGGATATATGATAACTCAACAAATACTTAGTGAAAAAGCTTACCCTTTATGAATTACTTCGATGCCAACGCTTCTTAACATTTCGAGAACATCAATCTCACCTATCAAGCCTCTTGTATAGGTGGTTTCTTGAATAAGAACAGCAACGACGAGGGTTTCAGAAGAATACATTTTGAAATTTCGAAAAACTTTGAAGACAAAGTTATATATTTTCTTTACATCTCTTTTATTTCGGATTGCTATCACTCCTTTTTCACTGGGAAAATTTCATAATTTTTTTGTCAAAAAAAACGTGCTTAAATTACTCGAATCATACATCTTATATCGAAAACCCATTTTTAGAATATGACGAAAAACTATTTATTCTCTGCAGATTATATATCGATATACCAATTTAATCAAGGTTTGGAAAGTGTAAGCTATTGCCAAATTTAGTTTAGAATATTCTGGGGTTCTGCAATATAAATTACACAAATTTCAATTCGTGAATATCCAAATATTTTGAGGCTGAAATAATAATCACATGAAAATGCATTGTATATGTGCCTATATACCACGAACCAGATAAAGATTTCGTTCCAGAGTTTGGATTCCCTCACAAAAATAATAAAGTCAGAGCATATCAATATGTGGTATGAGTTAATTGACGGACTTTGGTTAGGTACTAATTTCAGCCGGTCGAAAAATGAAAAATGACAATTTCTACTTGTGCCCCGTCTCACAAATAAGTTATGCATAACGATAAGCCTTGCAAGGTGATACAGATAAATTTTATATCCGGAACTATTCTAATACATGTTAATGTGGGTGAATTATAGAAAATTATCGTAGAGGCCTGCATTTGAGGTGAGACTGTCCCAAATATGGAAATAATCACCTGAATCGCCCGACTGTTACACAACTTATAAAAAAATTTTTTTTTATATGTTTTACAATACTATATTTCGACCTATAAATCTGTGAACGAACATTATTAATTAATTTATTATAGATAAAAAAAATTTAAGATACGTACTAAATTTTGGACATACTATATGTAGCAATTTAGTAATATACTTAATGTAGCATAGCGATAGTGGTTAGTAATATCAGGTGTACCGAAAATTTAATTGTAAAGGCAATTATTTGATTTCAATTAATTAATTGGTGGCACAGCCACAATTAATCAAATAATTGCAATTTTTATTGAAGTTTACAAAATGTGTAATAGAACATATATAAAAGTATATTTACTGACAAAAAATTTGTACTTAAAAAAAAACATGTGATATTAAGTGATATTTTTTATAATAACTTGCATTATTTACATTTCTTTACGAAAACACATATTAGTAATGGTAATTACTTATTGATTAGTTAAGGATTAATAGTAATTACTTCTGAGAATCAATAACAAATATGTCAATGATAAGGAATTGATTTAATATAAATAATTATATGAAATTAATTTAACACATAAATCAAATAGTGCTTTTAATCTCTATTTTTAAATTGGTTTTAATGAGTGCAAAAGTTTTATACAAATGTTACATAAAGGTTGTTTTTTTTGTAAATGATGTACTTTTTTAATACCTTTGGATAATATAGCAACAAATTTTTAATTTATTTAATAATAAAAAATATTACAATATAATTACAAAATAATTACAAATAATTACAAAATAATTACAAAATAATTTTTTATTTAATGTTAAAAATATTTAAAACTCAATTAATATTTTTTTGTATTTTCTAATAAATTCACTGTTGCTATATTTTTCAGTTTTCATTTTGATATTATTTAAATTATTCTCAATTATGTTTTCAAAATCATTTTCAATAAATTTATTTTCACCTAGTTTTTTTGTTATACTTATCTTTAATGTATTAATATTTTTGTAATTTTATTCTAAAGATAATTAAGACAAATCAAATACTTAAAATAATATTTTTTAAACAATAATTGTGATAATTATGTTCACACACAAGAACTTTTTTACTAATTGAACAGCTAGTATAACTAGTGTAATTACAATAAAAATAATTACATAAAACAGTTATAAAAGGTTTTCTAGAAATAATGAACCTTTATAAAAGGTGATGATCTATTATTTTGTAATCTAAAGAAGGTAACTTATACATATTAATATTATCTGATAAACTAATGACTGGAGTATGCAAATGTCATTTTTGATATATCTTTGTAAACATATTTAGAAATAATATAGCATACTTTCTATAAAGCATGTACAATTGCTTAAGAAAATAAGAATATTTAATTAAATTTATGAAATATTGTCAAAAAACATTGTCTTCCTACTGTTGAAAGATAAAGCATGCTTTTCTTTGCAACTAATTTACCTTAAAAAACTTAGATATACATTATCTAATTATACTATAGACAAGCTCTATAAGACAATTACTTAAAAAAAAAAGATTATTAGTAATCATATTGATTATAGAATGGTTTATTTTCATTCAATAAAAAATATTAAAAAAAAACATTAAAGATGTGTATTTATAATTTTTTCAATCAAATTGAAGAAAAATATTATTCTAACAGTACATACAAGCTATTTTGTAAGTTATTTAGTTATTTTCTTAATGGTGTACTGTATAAACTTCAAGAACTAAAGAAATTAAATTACTTAAAAAATTGGTTAGATATAAGAATTCTATATTTTTATAAATACAACTGAATTTTAAATAAATTATATTAGTTATATTAAGTTATATTATGTATACAATATGAAGAATTAAATTGATATGCTATAACTATGGCTTTTATTATGATTCTTTTTTTATTTTAAATATATCTTTGTAAATATTATTGAATATATCTAAATTTTTTACAAAGACAAGCTTATAATTATTTAAAAAATATGAAAAGGTCCTATCAAGATAAAAATAATATAACACATGAAAGAATTATTTTATTATTAAAAAGAAGCTAATATACAATAGTTTTGCAGATAAAAAATTACTCAAACCAGTTCACAACAATCGAAATTATGCTATTAAAAAGATAATCTTGTATCAGTTTTTAATTATATATGATTTAAAGAGCTTTCATATAGTCTTCAATACTCTTTAAATTGCTTTCAATGAAATTGAAAAGAATGGCATTCTGCATATGCCTATTGCTTTTTTTTTTTTCTTCTAATTTGCTATCATAACTGTGCAATGTTAGTCTTTTTATGAGACTATTATTAAAATACTTACTTATAGATTTTTTTCTATAATTATAATACAAATCTCTAAGGTTTACAATATATTAGTCATAAAAAAAAAACTCTTTTTGCTAATTACTCATACACAAAATTTGTAGAAAACAAGTGCAGAAGTTTACTAAAAACAACTATCAAAACTAACTCTGTAGATCTAGGAAAAAAAATAAAGTCTGCAAAGAAGATATAGCAAAAGCAAAAAGAAGTAAACTAAATAGCTTAGTAAAAGCAACAAAAAGGAAAACATCTCAGTCAATACTTAAAAAATAAAAATTTAAAGAACTCTTTGTAATTTGAAAATGTAGATCTGTAGATTACAAAACAAATACATACATTAACAGATATACAAATAAGCCTAATTTGGATTGTGTTAGATAGAAACATAGAAAGTTTTAGAACAACAAGCTACAAACAGAAATTACAAATAATTAGGCTAAATATGAATAGCATACAATATCAAAAAGAAAGCCTAATATCAATTTATATCAAAAAAGCATACTAGGCAGCAAATAGCATATATAATAAAGTGTTTTACAACTAAGCAAGCAACACATATATAATGTCAGATAGAGAGAATAAAATTGTGGCTATGTTAACAGAACAAGACCCATTAGAGGTTATGTTGCTATATATAGCTAGAAAAATAATTCAGAAGACAGAAAAAGAACAGCCAGAAAAAAAAATTAATATTACCAAACAGAACAAGAATATCACAATAATAGAACCTATAATAGGACAAATACAAAACAAAAGAAAAGAAATACAATAGCAGTTAATTGAAATATACAATAGTCAAAAAGAACTACAGAAAATAAAGTAAAAGGAAGAGATGAGAATTGAAAAGGCAGTTGAAAAAAAAGTGCAAAACAAGATTAAAAGCTCACAAAAAAAAATAAATATAAAGATAAGTCAAATAAGTATTGATCAGAAAAGTAGAAATCTGCCTATATAAAAAAAAAGTAAAAAGCAACAAAAAAAAATGCAAAATCAAAAAGATATTAAAATAAAAATAAGAGAGAAATTAACATAATCAGCAAACTCTAAAAGAAAGCATATAGACTCCAAGAAAAAGAAACTAGAACTAAAATAATAGTCTACTTGCTAATATACCAGCACACAATATGTTTGAAAAGACAAAAGAAAAGTGTATTAAGTTTATCAAATAGTTATTAAGAAACAATACATATGTCAAAAATGTTAAAGAAATGTTCAAAAGAGAAAACTTGTAAATAAAAGTAAACTTTGACTATGAATATGGCAGAAGTGAAGCAATACAAAGAATCAGTAAAAAGAAGAATGACTGGTATAAAATAATACCAAAAGAAAAAATAAAATGTAGTATGAGAAAACAAACATAATATAAGAAGAGATATTAAAAGAAAAGAAACAGTAAAGCAAGAACCAAAAAAGAAGAATCTGAGTGAAAGAAGAATGAAATCAAAACAAATAGAAATCAATACAGAATAAGTAAAGAATTAGAAAACACAAACTACCTAATAATTTGGAACTTGTCAACAAATATAAACAAAAAAGAATAAAATACATTTGCAGAAGATTTAAAAAAGCCTATATAGTAAGAATCAAAAGATCAAATATAAGGCTTTAGCAATAATACAATAGAAAAAATACATGAAGACATACTATAGTCTATACCAGTAAACAATAACAAACTAATACAGATAACCAAAGAAATAGAGAACTATGATGCAAAAGAAAGACAAAAAAGACATACAGCAAAGCTAACAGAATTACCAGGAAGCATCTCAGAAGTCTTATTATTATGAAGTTTGAAAAACAAAAAAGTTAAATCAGTTCACATACCTTCAAACAGAAATGAAAATCAAAGAAGAACTGCAATAGTCATGTTTGCAATAGAAGAAGATATAAAATCAGCCTAATCAAAACTATTTATATTTAACAACTTTTGACTTTACTGGATAAAGAAAAAATAGAAGAAATAAGACAAAAAGAAAGCTTTAAACAAGAAAATAAAAGAAGCTAAAAAAGGTGTAGTCAAGCCTCTGATGCAGAAGAGAGTATTAGTAGAAAAAAAGAACAAGAATATAGATTAAACATAACAAAAGAAAAAGAAAACAAAACTGAAGAATAAAAGATCAAGTAACAATAAAAAGAGGCTATACACAAGATTAAGTTACAAAAAATGAAGCAAAATATATAAACTCATTTAAAGAAGAAAACAGACCTTATAGAAGAAAAATAGTTGAAACCAAGTCTCAAGTACAAGAAGAAATTTCATATACAAATAACATCCTAAGTTGTATTTTAAAAAGACTTGAGAGGTTAGAAGGCATAAGAGATACAACAGAAGAAAGTCTAACTTACTACTCCTAAGGGGCTCTAGTTGAATTAATAAGTATAGACCAGAAGATTAAAAAGTTTCTGCATAGAGAAAGAAGAAATTTTGAAAGAAGCAACATAAAAACAACTTTTAGTTATAAAAAAGAAACAAAGAAAAAAGAAAAAGAAGTAAACATAGAAACACAATATAAATGTCTGAAAGAAAAATGAAAATAAAGAAAGAAAGAAATCAAAATTGCATATCACAACATTAATAGGCTTAAAACCAGTGATTGAAAATTAGAAAATCTTATAGAATGGGCAAATAAAAAAGAACTCACAATAGTAGAGATAACAGAAACAAATATTATAAGAAAGGAAGGAAGTTATTATTGTATAATTGTGCACATAGTATAAAAGTTACTAGACTAGTGCAGCAACAGACAAGAAAAAAGAATTAGACATAGGAATATTAATAAATAGAAGGTAAAAAAGCATATAGAAGCAGTTAAAAAAATTGGTGAATACTTGCTAAAGGTGTAATTATATTTTAAACAATTAGAACTAGTAGTATTAGAAGTATATCTCCTACCAAATGACAAATCGATCAGTAAAAGAATTTAGCAAAGAATAATAAAGGTAGTAATAAACAAAAAAAGATGTACAAAAATAGTTATATTAGGTAACTTTAATTACATAATAGATAATATACTAGATAGACAACACTTACAAACATCAAGTTACAAAAGACTACCAATATTTAGTTGACTCAAAAGACAGAACTTTGTAGACTCATTCAGAAACATACATTTAGTAAAATAAGCATATATATGGTTATATCAAAAAGCTGTAATAAGAATAGATTATATCTGACTATTAGAAACATTTGCATCAGGCTTACAGAAAGCAAACATAGAAGAAGCAGAAGACCTAACAGATAGTGATCACAAAATAATAACAACAAAAGTATAGGTAAAACATGTGATTGCAAACTGCAACAAAACAGAAACCAAATATAAAAACCAAACAAGAACAATATACCTATATAATGAGGCAAACCAAAAAGACTAGAAAGAGTATGCAAGAGAGCTACAAAATTAGCTAGAATAGAAAAAAGTACTAAGTTATTTGGAAGATAATGAAGCAGAAATAGATTATGATACAGATAGACTTGATTAAATGTAAAATGCAATAAAGAAGATTATAATTGAGACAGCAAACAAACAAATTCTGAAAAAGAAGATATTTAACACAAAGATGAACAGAAGACAAGACCAGAAAGAGACAAATCAAAGCAAACATATTATTAAACTTTAACAAATAATTAAGAGAACAAAAAATATAAAGAATCAAAATATAAAAAAAGAAAAAAGAATTGAAACAAACAATAAGCTAAAGAATATAAGAAAAGAGTTAAGAGTAATATTACCAAAACTAAACAGACAATGATCAGAGGTGTAGATAAATGATATTAAAGATTGGCAAAGAATAATTAGAAAGATAAAAAGAGAAAAATAGGAACAGACACAGAGAAACAAATAGAAGAAAACATAAACAAAAGATGCAAAATAATTAAAACTAATCAAGGATGAATGATTTGCAGTCTACTAAACATATTATACAAGAAGATCATTCTAGACAGATTTAATATCAAAACCAAATGCAGTTCTAAAAGATTTGGCAGTTCACTACAAAAACCAATTTAAAAAAAGAAAAACTAAACTAAAAGAAATAATAAAAGAATAGAAAGAAATATATAAACCAAAAGAGTAGATTGATAAGATCTGATATAAGAAACTAGAGAAAAAAATAGAAGAAAAATAATAGGAAGACATATTTAGAGAGCTCAAAATAAATACAGCTTCAGAAATATTAGGCATAAGCTATACATTAATAAAACAAGCAGAGAAGAGATCACAAAAAATCTTTAGAGCATTCATGAATCTGATTATAAAAAGAGGAGATATACCAAAAAAGTGAAAAATAGCACAAATATATCTAATCCCAAAAAATGTAGATTGAGGATAATGTTTAAACAACTTTAGGTCAATAGCATTGATTGAGACTTTCAGAAAACTTATTACAAAAATAGTAATAAGAAGACTAGCCAGAGTGTTTACAGAGAAAAACATACTCAAAGGTCCAAATTTTGCAGATTTTCTAGGCAACTCTACAGAACAACCTATACATATTTTGAATATGATAATAGAGAAGATATAAGAGAAAAATAAATAAGTTTGGATACTATTACAAGATATAAAAAAGGCATTCAACTTAGTCCCACTAGAAAGTCTAGAATAGGCTTTAAAATGAGTTAAAATATCATAAAAAACAAAAGAATATGTAAGCAACATTTTTAGTAAACAGAAACTCAAAGTTATTACAGCCTATGGCTTAACAAAAAAGATAATAGCAGAAGATGGAATAGATTAAAAAAAGGTGATCTCACTGCTAATTTAGCATTTCTTTTATGACTTACTATTATAAAGAATATAAAAAGATAAATTATTAGACTATATAGTAGAACAAGAAATAGCAGAAAAAGTATATAATAACAATATTACAAGATATAAACAAGCAGCAATCAGGAGGATGGCAATCCTAGTGTAGTGGTTGGGTTGTTATCCTCCAAGTAGCAGGTCTAAGGTTCAAATCCCACCTACGATGAAATTTGGAAATTATATCTGTATTACAGTAACTGTCTCCTGTCGATCGGTTGGCCTTATGTGGCTGGTACTCAGATACACCAGGCCGGGTCCCCCTAGCTTTGGAAGCTCAAGGCATCTATACAAAGTATAACATTACACGTACATAGAGGAATGTTAACCAGTGTTACTAAGACTTCGGTACAAACTCACGATAAGTCCACCAGGCGTAAAAGACTAAAGAACTGAGGTAATAAAAACCCACTTGGAAATTCCTGAGTAAAGAGGTAGCATGAACTTTCGATAGTACCATTGGACCAGTTAAAGCCCATGAAACACCTTCATTGGAACCGAAGATTAAAACCAGATGGCAAATATGTGTAATGAAGCACATAACCAACCAGGCTGCTGGGTTTGCCAGAGGAAAAGGATACAGAAGTATACCATACCGGGCATCTGGATTGGTAGTCTGGATAAATGAGACCGACAGTTCCGAGTTGCAGCTAGTAAGGGATGATAGAGAAGATGCCGAAAAGATGGATACTGGGGTCCTAGTGAACTTTATAAGGGTAGAAATAGTGTAACGTAGTGGTTAAACAGGTAACCTCTGTGACTGCAAGTGTTAGGTAACTATAGCATGTTGTATAAAACTAGGTCTAGATATGTAGGACATAAAGGCTCTAGTAAGTTTCCTATCAAGAATAAAGTAGTCCTAAGGAGACCAATAAGCATCGGGAACTTGGATGGGTGGCACCTTGAGATGTTCCCGTAATACAAGAAGGATTGCATATGCAGAGAGTTTAAATAAGCAAGACCCCTAGTTGGCTTGCAGGTATGGCAACTAGTGTAGAACTTATATAGTAATGTATAAGCGGACTACTTAAATTAGGCACCAAAAGTGCACGTGTGGCTAGTTGTAACCTCCAATGTAAAGTGAGCCCTTGGTGGCATGCTGTGTCCTAATATACTTGAATAAAAACATCACAACTCCCAAAATAAGGACTTTAACTTAAAAAAAAAAAAAAAAAAAAAAAAAAAAAAAACAAGCAGCAATCAGATATGCAGATAATACAACATGAATTACAAACAGCAAAGAGCAGATATTAAGAATTCTGAATATTGCAGAGAAGTTTTTCAAGATGAATGATATTGAGATAAATGGATCCAAATTAAAGCTTATAATAATGAATATGAAGATTAAAAAAGAGAAAAGAGAAATCATCTTTGGTTATAGCAAATAATAGAAGAACCCAAAAACAAGATTGTAAAATCACTGGAAATCTGGCTAAATAGCAAAATAAGAGAAGTGCTATTATGTAAAAAGCAAAAGGAATAGTTAGTTAAATAGTTAAAGATCTAAGATACAAAAAAATAAAAATGGGCCAAATCATATATATAAACAATGCAGTAATAATTCCTAAGCTAGGGTACCTCTTACAATTAACAAAGATGTTAGAAAAGATGGTTAATAAAATATACTAACCATTAATATGCTTGGCCAAACATAAATGCAATATGACAAAAACATCAAGCAATTGCACAATTGAACACAAAGATCTAAGCAACTGCAAGTTATTAAGCTAAGAAATAACAACTAAACAAATTAGTAGTATCTTTTCAAAACTTAATAGACAAGATAGTCTAAATAAATTAACAAGACTTAGAATAGCTCAAGGATACCAGAAAGCAGGCCTAACAAAAGACATCTAGTATACCAAAAATAAACCAGAAGCTAAAAAGTTTTGGAAGAATAATCTAGCATGTCAAAAAATAGCTAAAGTAAAAGAAATAGGAATAAACATCAAAGCAGCAAAATGGCTATAGAAAGTATATGAATATAGTAGACAAATAAAAAACATGCTAGAGATGAAAACATAAACAGCAAGTAGGGGCACAATAAATGAATAAAGATTATTATATATAAATTAGCAAATAGATATAAAAGATAATAGCTTAATCACATGAAAACAGCTCAAGAATTTTCAAGAGCTATCATATAAAGGAAAAAAAGCCAAATAGTTTAGCAAAATAGAAAAAAAGCTGCTGAAAATGCAAGCAAGCAAAGAAATACAAGATCACTACAAAATAAACAACTATAACACATAGGCATTAAAGATTAAATAAACAAAGATGTCAAAAGACTGAAGAAGAAAAAAATAAATCATACACAGACCAAAATACAACCAGCAATTTAGTAAAGTAATTAAGAAAAAAAAAGAAAAAGTGTTAGCAGAACATTGGCTAGTGTATAAAGAAGAAGAGAAAACATATACAGAAATAAATCTGTATAAAGGTTGTAAAAATAGATCAGAACAGACAACAAACAAATATGAAAGATGGATAAAACATGACCAGAACATGAAGGTGATTCTAGAGTTACTAATAGAGAAAACAAATAACAAAATAAATGCAATGTTAAAACAATTATTAAAAAATAAAAGGATAAAAGAATAGAAAAGAGATGAAATAAAGCTACTAGAATTAAATATTAAAAATAGAACTTATCAAAAAACAAGAATTGAATGATACAATTACAAATCAGTTAACAGAAATTTTGATACAAAACAAAAGAAAAGACAAAGAAAAGTACATTGTCTACACAGATGGAGCCTTATATAAGAAGAAAAAAAAACAACATAGAAAGAATAGGTATTGGCTGGATACAAGTAGGTAATAAAAAAGACTGGCCAAAGAAGAAAACTGCATTTGAACTCGAGTGTTGGCTGTCAGCAACAATAGCAGAACTAACAGCAATATGAACAGCAATTTTAACAATTCCAAAAGAGAAAAGTATAGAAATATATACTAATAACATTGCAGTATTAAGAAATATTAATAGAGCAATTTAAAATATAGAAAACAGAAGCATGATAAAAAAGAAAAATGCAATGTAGATAATGAACATTGTAGATTTTGTCAAAAGCAAGAACATAAAGATAGAAATAGTTAAAGTTAAAAATTATAGTGAAGATAAGTAAAACAACAGAGCAGATTCTCTTGTAAAAAAAGAAGCAATTTGTAGAAATATAATTTATGCAGAAAGGATCATATATAATAGAATATAAAATCAACTAGAGTAAAAAAATAAAAAAATCGATATACTAGCAAGACTTTTGTATAAAATAATAGCAAATGTCAGAATTAGAGCCAGTTGAAAAGAAACAAATTCAATAAAAGCACTAGAGCCAGAAATGAAAAATTAATCACATAATTGGACAAGTTTTTGGAAAGAAATAAACAGAACAAAAGAAGTCTATTGTATATCAAGAAAACTTAGTACAAAAAGAGCTACAGCAGTTAAGTATATAATGGACAGCTTACTAACACTTGAAAAGTTAAACAGAAGAAGGTTAAAAGTATATACAATAGCAGAGTGCCAAGTATGCCAAGTTAAGAAGAAAGAAATACAAGCATACTTAGCAAGTTGTAGTAAACAAAAAAGTTTATAGAAGTGAATTTAAAAAGTTACAACAGCAATAGCATAGAATAAGCTTAAAAAAGAAGAGAAAAACAGAATTCTACTACAAATTCTATATAAAACACTATTTAGAAAATCAGAAGCTGAAGAAATCAAAAACAGAAAAGTGCTGACAAAGAGACTCATAAAAATAAAGTAGAAAAGAAACTTGAATGATTCTTAAGCAAGCAGGCAACACAGAAGTGCATAAATATAGTAATAAGAATAGTATAGAACACCTTCTATAACCAAGTATGAAGAATCTGATATAGAAAAACACTGAACTAGGAAAAGAAGACTAATATAATAAACAAAATAAAAAAAGATGTTTGTATAAAAAGAAAATTGGAAAACCAATTTATACTCATCTCAAACTCAAACTTTAAAAACATCGGTATCAGTTTTAGCCTATATAGATAACACTCTCTGGATTGCAAAGTCCAAAGAGAAGCTTAATCTAATAACTAAAACTGCCATATCTTTTTATCAAATGGCCAATATCCAGATTAATCTAGTAAAGTCTATCTTAGCTACAAACTTCTCTATCACTTTTATGTGGTTCTCTGAATCTTTAATTTATTCTATTCCTAAAAATCAATCCTTCAAGTTTCTTGGATGTTGGTTTATACTCAATAATAAACAATCTTAAGCTATTAAACTAATAAAAGAAAAGGCTTATAATCTTATCAATATTGCCAGCACAAAGAAGATTACTGACAAACAAATTGCCTATATTATCAATACAGTAATTATTCTAACTTTGGAATATCGATTACATAACACTATTCTTCCCCATATTACATGTAATCAAATCTTATCCAAATACCTTACTGTAGCAAAACACAAGTTTCATCTTTCCAGATTTAATTTATATTTATATAATATTTATAATATATGGAATATTCAACTTCAGCACTATATCTCTAATTATCTTCAATGAATCAACAACTCTGATCTTTTTGGCATTACAACCCGAATTAGACTTTAACAACTACAAAATAACTTATAGTCTTCTATCAATATTTTACATTATTCTAAACCAATTATTGATGGTCCTAACAAACACTTATTAAACTTTAAAATTATTTAACTTTTTATCTATCTTGGCTTAGTAATCTTAGCCAATCCTAATATCATATGGCCCTATACAATTAGTAATAGAGGCCAGTCATTAGAATCAATCCTATTTCAGCATTCTAAATACCCAATCTTTAAAAAGCAACTTAGACAATCCAATATTATGTATCTTGAACAACTCTGCACAGCTGACAATAGTATTAGATTGTAAACATTTTTCACTTAGACTTTTATTCTTGCCAAAGGGAAGAAAACCTCTTTGGTTTTTCTATCTAAAAGACACAATTTTAGCATACTTTTACTACTGAAATATACTATTACATTACCAATTATCTGATTATAACTCTTACGCTTATTATACTATTAATACATTTAAAAAACTTACAAAATCTAAACTCTGGTTACTTTCATATCACAATAAAGAAATTATTATTAGAAAAATATGAAAATACTTCCTCTCATCTAACCATTACTTCATTATTTACTAGACTTCTAATATAGACTTAAATTACTTAAAATTCTATTTTTTATCTCTTGCTGAATACAAATAATATATAAAATGTTATCTTAATTTTCATAGAATTAACCAACCTTGTACTGTTGAAGTTTCTGCAGTTATTTTGATACACTTTCTTGGGAGAACCAATTCCAAACATCAACTTAACCTCAATGCAAATTACTTAGACCTTATCTGCTCTACAGCTGTTAAGCATCCAATCCATATTTCTCCTCTATTTACAATTTTTATTTCCAACTCAATTGCCTCAGAAATCTTTATTCTAAATGAAACTACTAACAAACTCATATCTATCTCTCAACTCAACCACACTTACCAACAACTATTCTTTTATATTGATGGTTCAGTAATCAACATTGGTACTAATCAATGCACAATAGGTATCAGTTGAATCCAAGTTAATAATAATAATTAAACTATTAACTTCTTTTTTGCTAAAATACAATTTTGGCCCTCATTATACAAAGCTGAGCTTTTCTCAATTATTACTGCAATCTTAACAGCTTTATACAATTCAGTAGTTAATATTTTCACTGATTCTCAATCAGTAATTTCCAAATTCAACAACCTTCAACTTCACTTAAATTACTCTAATAAGCTACTCAAATTCAACTCATGGTCTATTTGGTATACTCTTTCTAATATTATTAAATTACACAAATTACAAATCATCTTTCACAAAGTGCAAGCTCATTCAGATAATAATCTTAATAAGCAAGCAGACTCTCTCACTAAACAACATCCATCATCACTACTTCTTTAATTTAATTATACAAACCTCTATAATCCTTACTATATTCTTTAATGAGAGCAACATTATGTAGAACTTCCTACAAGATATTTTATTAAGCAAATATGTAAAGCCTACATACTAGCTATATGGGCATTACAAAAACATAATAGTGAGTGGTCATACTTCAATCAGGATATTAACTGGAGATCCACTTGGCTTTATTTTAATCATAATCAAAAACCTTCATGCAATATTACTAATTTTAGACTTAATCAACTAAAATCCTTTAAAATCAAAACTCTTCTTAATGAGTTACTAACATATCAACTATTTCATACTATTTATCCAAACCAATATCCAGATACT
Source organism: Cetraspora pellucida (assembly GCA_910591915.1). Taxonomy (NCBI): domain Eukaryota; kingdom Fungi; phylum Glomeromycota; class Glomeromycetes; order Diversisporales; family Gigasporaceae; genus Cetraspora; species Cetraspora pellucida. Next base: position 36,501 of record CAJVQA010000332.1, read on the forward strand.
AATTGCTTTCACTGTAACCTAGCTAACT
>CAJVQA010000333.1:0-36507 GCA_910591915.1 Cetraspora pellucida
CAATTTACTTAGTAGTTATTGCTCTATGTTCGATATAAAATTTTTCTTCTTTTGTCCAATTTTGGTAAAGTGATTTACAGAAAAGAGTTCTTATTAAGTATAGAATGTTTCAATAAAATAGATGAAATTCTATTTGTTAGTATTTTTGTATATAGTTTTTTAGTATGTTATATTAGGCTAATAAAGCATGTATTGTTCAGGTTTTTATCAAAATTTGACTTTTTTGAAATTAGATAAATTCTACTGTTTTTCTATTGTTTGAGAATATTGTTTGTATTAAGATATTTATTGAGTAAATATGTAATTTCATGTAGCATCTGGAGCCCACAATGTTTAAGCATTTCATAGCTTATTTCAAGAAGTTTACATGTTTTATTATTAGGCAATTGTTTAATAGTACATAGGATTTCTTCTGTAGTAATTGGTTGTAAAAGTGAGGTATACCAATTTATGTTTATAAATGCTTTGGGCTAATATTCATCAGCCCAGTGCTGGTTAAATTTCTTAGTTTAATAGAATTAATGTTTTGTCTATTGGTAGAAATATTGTTGTATATGTGAAAATATAGTTGTAGTATAAGTTATAATTTTACTTTCTGTTTTAATATTGTAAAAAATTACTGAGTCTGTATGTTCATTAAGGATGCTGTTAATTATTTTGGTTGGTTGAGTTAATAATTGTTCACATTTGTTATTAACTGCTTTGTTAATGTGTTAGCAAAGATGTTAAAAGTTTTCTAGACATTTGCTATAATATATGGCTTTTCATAATTGTTTAATTTCCAAGATCCATTCTGGCAAGAATTGAAAGTTTGAAGAAGGGTCTGGTATATTGAAGTTATGTTTTTGGTTTATATTATAGATTTGATTAATAATAGTATTAATAATTGGTTGGTGGTGTTTAAGTAGATTTTTAGCATTATTTATAATGCTACTAATTTGTTTAAAGTCTTTGTGAAAAGCTGTTGCTTTGGATAAAAAAGTATAGAAAGAGTGTTTTATAGTATATTTTTTATTAGGTATAAGCTAAAGGCAGTATTTATAATTAATATATGTATTTTGTGCCAAAGTTTTTCTAATAAATCAGTATTTAATGTAAATGAACTTATGTTGTTGTTTTGTATATTAGTGTTAATTTAATTGGTAAATTCTTTTATTTATCTTTTGTTATTGCTTGGTAGTTAAAGGTTTTTCTTTTGTATTTATTTTTCTATCATGATTTAAGAATGAAAGAGAAGGTTCATTGTGATATAAGAATTTGATAATCACTATTGGTAGCTTTTAATAAGTCCTTCAAATAGAATTTTTTAAGAAAGAGAACTGTTTGTTCACTAGCTCATATGTAGTCAATTCTGCTATGATATCTGCTGCTTTGCCAAATAATATCTGTATTATTGGTATAGTTAGCTAGGTCATACATATTTATGCTATGTAAATAGTTAAGAAGTTGGTATTTAGTTGCATTAGAGATAGTAGTTAGAGTGGCTAAGTTAAAGTTACCAAAAATAATAATATGCAATTGCTGTTGCATAGCTTGTTGTATCTATAAAATGATAGTTGATTGTGTTTGCTATTATGTTAAGCTGTTTGTAAATAATAGATATGTTAAGATAATCCTAAACTTGTAGTTATGTTTAAAAAAAAGATCTATTGCAATAGCTCCTTCTAGACAGTTATGTATATTATGAATATGTTGTTGTAGATTGTTGCAAATTAAGATACATGTGTCTTTTTTGGATATGGAGCTGTTCAACTAGTAGTAAGTAAAATGTTGGTTGTTACAAATTTTTTTGTTTTTAATCTTTGCTATTTTTGTTTTAGTTAGATACATAATTTGTAAATCGTTTTGAAGACAATATTTTTTTATTAAAAGTTTTTTTTTCAGGTCATTAAAGCCTTTAATATTGTAGATAGCAATATTAAAGTTGAGTGATCCATGTGTTTGAAACCTAAAGAGGGTATTGGGGTACTGGTATTTATTATTGTTATTAGATGTATAGAATGAAGAAAGGAATAATAAGTTGTTAAGGAGTATTAGTATAGAAAAGACTAGTATTGATGTGTTTGATTTTAGTTGAATATTTGAATAATGCCAAATAGCTTAAATAGGTAAAATAAAATAATTAAGTAAAGGTTTAGGTTCAGATAGAAGGTAGATATGAGCTTCACTATGGTTATTTTTAATAAAAATAGTTATTATATAGCTACAAGCATTATTAGGTGAATAGCCAAAGCTATAAATAAGAAACTCTTCTTACTAATTACTCAAACACAAATTTAGCAAGAAGCAAAAATTAAGTTTATACAAAAACAGCTATCCAAACCACTCTGATAGAACTAAATAAAAAGAAGAGCATCCAGAAAAGGTATAAGAAAAGGAAAGGCAGCCAAAAAAGAAGTAGACTAACAAGAAAAACAAGAAAAACCAAAAATGTTTTACTTGAAAATATGGGAAGAAAAATTTTTTAAGAAATTGGCACTAATCCTGTATTACAAATCTGTTTTGATTATGAGAACACAAACACATAAACAAGCAAACAAACCAGTCATATGCAAGTCAAACAAAGCAAACACATGCACAAATTAAAGCAAAAATGAATACACTAGGAGAACGTGATGACAGTTTAATAACAACATATATTAAAAGAGCATACTGGGCTATTAATAGCATATACAATGGGTATTCCTTTATCAAGCAGATAAAACATATATTACACCAGATAAGAAAGACAGAATCATTGCTATGCTAACAGAACAAAATCCAAAAAAGGTTGCACTACTAAGATTAACAAGAGAGTTAATAAAAAAAGCAAAGAAAGAGCAGTCAGCAAAAAAGTTAAGCATAGTAGAAAAAGTAATTATGCAATAATAATAAAACCAGCCTTAGAATAAACAGACAATATACCAGAAGAACAACTCCAACCAACAAAAATAAAATTAATTCAGAAGACCAGACAAAAGCTAATAGTAGAAGTAGTTGTAGAAGAAGGCAAGCAGCACAAGAAAAAAATACAAAAAACTAGCTTAGCAGTGCAGCAAGAAGAAATCATAAAGAAAATAAGTATAGATGCAAAGTAAAAAAAATCAAAATATAGCATAACAACAGAAAAGATAGAAGCACAATATGAAGTGAAACAAGAAATCGAGAAAAAAATCAACATAGTAGGAGAATCACTAGAGAAAAGCATATAGGAACCAAATAAAAGAGATTGCAACCAACATAACAGTCTACTTGCCAACATACCAGCACATAATGTGCCAGAAACAACAAATAAAGTATGTATAAAATTCATCAAGTGGTCACTAAAAAACAATGAACATGTTAAAGCTGTTAAAGAAGTCTTCAAGAGAGGTAACTTGTGAATAGAGATAGATTTCGACTATGAACATAGTAGAAATGAAGCAATTCAAAGAATTAGCAGAAAAGAAGAAGTTTGATATAAACTAATACAAGAAAAGCAGGAAGACATAAAAGAAAAACAAAGATTACACAAGAAAGAATACTATAAAAGAAGAAATAGCATAATAGAAAATGAAGAAAAGATATACAATAAGAAAAAAAACAAGATGAAGAATGACTCAAATAACTACAAGTTAAATAAGAAGTCTAGTAACAAAGCATACATAATAATATAGAACTTGCTAATGGATATCAATAAAAGAAAGCTAGAATATATCTGCAAAAGATTCAAGAATGCTCAAATAATAAGAATCAAAAGATCAAAATACAAGACACTCGCAATTGTGCAGATAGAAGAAGCCAAAAAAGAAGACATTCTATAAGACATACCAGTTAACAATGATAAACTAGTAAGAATAACTAAAGAGGAAGAAATCCATAAAGCAAAAAAAAATCAGAGGAAATATACAGCAAAATTAACTAAATTACTCAGAAATGCCTCAGAAGTCTTACTACTATGATGTCTAAGAAGCAAAGATGTTAAGTCAGTTCATATTTCTTCAAATAAAAATGTAAACCAAAAAAGAACAGCAATAGTTATGTTTGCAACAGAAAAAGACATGAATGCAACTTAAACAAAACCAATTTTGTATAATAACTTTAGAGTGTACTGGGTTAACAAAGAGAAAATAAGATGAAAAAAAGAAAAGTCTTAAAGTTAAGAGAGGAAGAAGTTGGGACAGATTTAGCCAAACCTCAAATACTAAAAAGAACAAAAGCAACAGAGAAAGACAAAGTGATAGAACTTACTCAAACAGAAATAGGTACAGAAATAGTATAGGTCATAAAGATACCTCACTAAAAGAAAAAAACAAACTCCAAAAGCAATACAAAAGAAATCAAGTAAGAGATACAAGCACAAGAAATGGAAAAGAAAAGGATCTTGAAAGAGAAACAAAAGAATTCAAGACACAAAGGCAAGAAAATAAGCCAGGTATAAAGAACTTCTTAAAGCAAATCTGGAAATGACTAGAAAGACTAGAGAAAACAAGGGATATAGCTAGAGAGGGCCTAGCTAATCACTCTTAAGAGCATCCTAGTTGAATCTACAAACATGAATAAGGAGATTAGAAACTTCTTGTGCAGTAAGAAAAAAGCTTTTGAAGAAAAAAATAAAGACAAATTTCCTAATTCAAAAGAAGAAATAAAAAGGAAAGAAAATAAAAAAGTAGAAAACTTAGAGACAAGATACAAGAGTTTAAAAGAAGCATAGAAAAAAGAATAAAAAGAAATAAAGATAGCATGTTATAATGTTAATAAACTTAAGACCAGAGGTTGTAAACTAGAAACCTGCTAGGTTGAGCAGAAAAAAAGAAATAGCAATCTTGGGCATAAAAGAAACAAACATTACAGAAAAAGAAGAGAAAATCCTGTTACATAATCTTAATACAAGTTTTAAAGGTTACTGAGCAAGTGCAGTTTTGGACAAAAAAAAAGAATTGGGTATTGGAATTCTAATAGATGAAACTTGGGAAAAACATGTCAGAGCAGTTAAAAGAATTAGCAAATACATGATAGAAGTAAGGCTATACTTTAAACAATTAGTACTGATAGTAATAGGTGTGTATATTCCATCAAATGACAAAATAATCAGTAAGAAAATATAGCAAAAAATTGTAGAAATAGTATCAAACAGAAGAAAGAACACAGAAGTAATTATACTTAAAGATTTCAATTACACAGTGGACAATGTACTAGACAAACTGAATCCACAAACAACAGAATATAAAAGACTTCTAATTTTTAATTGGCTTAAGAGACAAGAGTTTACAGACTCTTTTAGAAGCTTACATCTAATTAAAAGAGTATATATATAGTCAATTCAAGAAGTAGCAACAAGAATTGTCTATATCTGGTTATTAGAGACACTCATAGCTGGCCTTCAGAAAGCCAACATAGAAGAGGCAGAAAGTATAACAGATACTGATCACAAGATACTAACAACAAACATATAACTAGAGCATGTAATCATGAACAACAGCTGCACAAGAATTAAATATAAAGACCAAATAAGAACAATATACCTATATGAGAAAGCAAAACAAAAAGATTGAAAAAAATATGCTAAAAAGCTTCAAATACAATTAGAGTAGAAAAGAGTGCTGAAACAACTAGAAGAGGATAAATCAAGCAATATAAGTTGTACAGATATGTTAAACCATATGTTGAATGCAATAGAAGAAGCCATAATAGAAGTAGCAAATAAATGAATACCAAAAAAAAAGATATTTAATACAAAATCAAACAGAAAACATTATCAAAAAAAGTCTCAGCAGTGCAGACACACAATAGTATTACAACAAATAATAAAAAAGGCAAAACAAGAAAAAAATCAAATAACAGAAAAAAAAAAAGGAAGGAAATAAACAATAAGCTTAAAGACATTGGCAAATAAATAGAAGTAGTGCTGCCAAAGTTACATAAACAATGATTAAAAGCTTGGTTAAATGATATAAAAAGTTGGCAAAGAATCTTGAAAGACAGAAGAAAAAAGGAGTAAGAATAAGCACAAAAAAAACAAATAGAAGATAATATAAACAGAAGATGTGAGATAATTAAAACTAATTAAGAATAAATGATTGCTAGCCTGTTGAACAAGTCATACAAAAAGATAATTCTTGACAGATTTATAATCCAAAATGAAGAGAAAGTAAGTCTAATAACAAAACCCAAAGCTGTCCTAAATGGTCTAACAAAGTACTTTGAAAACCAATTCAGAAAATAAAGAACCAAGCTAGAAGAAATATCAGAAGAATAGAAAAAAATATATAATTCAAAGACATGAATCCAAGAATCTTAATATGAAAGGTTAAAAAAAAAATAGAAAAAGAAGAATGAAAAGATACTTTAAGAGAACTCAAAGCCAATACAGTTCAGAAATCTTAGGCATGAGCTACATTTTAATAAAACAAGCAGAAAGAAAATCACAAAAGATTTTTAAAGCATTTGCAAACCTGATTATAAAAACAGATGAAATGCCAAAAAAGTCGAAAATAGCACAAGTCTATCTAATCCCAAAAGACATAGATTAGAAATACAATCTGAACAATATTAGACCAATAGCACTAATTGAGACCTTTAGAAAATTAGTTACAAAAGTGGTAACAAGAAGGTTGATCAAGATATTTACAGAGAGACAAATACTTAAAGGACTAAACTATGCAGACTTGCCTGATAACTTAACAGAGCAACCAATACACATACTTAATATAATAATAAAAAAAGTACAAAAGAAAAATAAAGAAACATGTATACTTCTGCAAGACATAAAGAAGGCATTTGACTCAGTTCCACTAGAAAGCCTAGAGTAGGCTTTTAAAAGAGTCAAAATATCACAAAAAAACAATAAAATATATTATCAACCTCTTTTGTAAATAACAACTTAAAGTAATTACAACTTATGGTCTAACAGAAGAAATAACAGCAGGAGATGGAATAGACCAAGAAGAAGTAATCTCTTCACTAATTTGGCAGCTATTCTATAATTCACTGTTGAAGAGAATTCAAAAAGATGAATCATTAGGCTACATAGTAAAACAAGAGATATCAAGCAATACAGACATTAACTATATTACAAAATACAAACAAGCAGCAATTGCTTATGCTGATAATACTATGTAGATTACAAAAAGCAAAGACCAATTGCTAAAAATTCTTGAAATTGCAGAGGAGTTCTTCAAAGCAAATAATATCAAAATAAATAGAGCAAAGTCAAAGCTCATAGTAATGAATTCTAGATTGAAAAAAGAAGATAGAGAAATCACATTTGAACAAAGTAGAATAACAGAAGAACCAAAAGCAAATTCATAAGATCCTTGGAGATTTGGCTGAACAGCAGAATAAGAGAATCACTAGTTTGCAAAAAAGCAAAAGGAATAATTAGTGAAACAGTCAAAGATCTTAAATATAAAAAAATAACAATAAGCCAAATCATATATATAAACAATACAATAATAATTCCAAAGTTAGGATACCTTTTGCAGCTAATAAAGATGTCAGAAAAAATGATTAACAGAATCCACCAACTAATAATATGTTTAGCCAAACATAAGTGCAGCATGATGAAAACTACAAATAACTGCACAATTGAGTACAAAGATTTAGAAAATTGCAAATCATTAAGCCAAGAAATAGCAATAAAGCAAATAAGTAGTTTACTTACAAGACTTAATAGAAAAGACTCTTTAGATAACCTAATAAAGCTTATAATAGTACAAGAGTGCCAAAGAGCAGGCTTAACAGAAGACATTTGGAAGTCAAAAAGAAGGCCAGAAGAAACAAAGTATTGGAAGCATAACTTAGCTTGTCAGACAATAGTTAAGGCAAAAGAAATGTGAATAAATTTTAAAGCAAAAAACTATCTGCAAAAAGTTTACAGGCATGGAACAAGAATAAGAAACTTAGTAAGACCCAAATCTTGGACAACAAGTAGCAGCACAATAAACAGATAGGGTCTACTATACTTGAACCAACTTATAGACATGAAAAGAGTGAGTCTAATCACATAAAGACAGCTTAAAAGTCTTCAAGAACTTTTATGCAAAGGAAAAAAGCTAGATGGTTCAAGAAAATAGAAGAAAAGACATTAATAATACAGACAAGCAGAGTAATATATAATTAATATAAAACTAATAACTACAATACTCAAGCACTAATGATTAATTGGACAAAGATATCTGAAAACAAAAGAAAGAAAGTGTGTATAATACATGGGCTGAAATACAATCAACAACTAAGCAAGATATTGAGAAAAAAAAAGAAAAAGATTTTAGCTAAACATTGGCTTGTGCAGAAAGTAAAAAGAAAAATGCACACAGAGATAAGTAAATGCAAAAGCTGTGAGAACAGAATAGAACAATTAACAGATAATTGTGTAAGGTAGATAAAATGGAACAATAATATAAAAGCAGTCCCAGAATTACTAGTAGAAAAAGGCATTAGCAAAATAAATGCAATGTTAAAACAGATTCTAAAAAACAGAACAATAAAGGAATAGAAAGAAGGGGAAAGAAGACTAATTGGCCTGAAACAAATAGAAAAAATCAAAATAGAAGTAATCAAGAAACAGAAATTAGATAGTAAAATCACAGCTTACTTAGTAGAAGTTCTAATGAGAAATAAAATGAGAAACAAAGACAAATATATCTTTTATACAGATAGAGCATTATATAAAGGAAAAAGAGAAAATAGTATAGAAAGAATGGGCACTGACTGAGCAAGATCAATAATGAAGAAAACTGGCCAAAAGAAAAAATGGCATTAGGACTTGAAGGCTGGCCTTCAGCAACAACAGCAGAACTTGTAGCAATATGGTTGGCAATTTTGATTGTTTTAGAGAAGAAAAATATAGAAGTATATACAAATAGTCTTGCAGCACTAAAGAACATTAACAGAGCAATTTAAGGGTTAGAAGATGACAAAATTCTTAAGAAAAAAAATGCAATATAAATAATGAATATTGTAGATTTGGTCAAAAGCAAAAGTAACAGAATTGAGCTAGTTAAAGTTAAGAGTCACAGCAATGATAAGTGAAATGATAGAGCAGATGCACTTGCAAAGAAAGGAGCAACATGTAAAATAGCAATATTTATAAAGAAGATTAAGTATAACAGAATAGAGTACTATTTGAATTAGAAAAACAAACAAGTTGACATACCAACATGACTTCTCTGCAAAATAGTTGTGAATGCCAGAGTGAAAGCTAGCTAGAGAGATATGATCTAATTCAAGTATTAGAACCAGAAACAGAGAATACTCAATATAATTGGTCAAGCTTTTGAAAAAAAATGAATAGAACAAAAGGCATACACTGCATAACAAGAAAACTTAATACAAGAAGAATAACAGCAACTAAATGTATAATGGATAACCTACTAATACTAGAAGAATTAGACAGAAGAAGACCAGAAATATATATATTTTCAGATTGCCAAGTATGTCTAACAGTCAAGAAGAAAACTCAAGCATATTTGGCAAGCTGCAGTAAACAAAAGAGCCTGTAGAAGAGAATTCAAAAGATAGCAACAGTAATAGCATAAAATAGCCTTAAAAAGAATGAAAAAATCAGAATTCCACCTTAAATGTTATATGAAGCAACTTTTGGAAAAACAGAAGCAGAGGAAATTATTAACAGAAGAGCATTAATAAAAGGGCTAACTATGAACAAGGTTGAAAAAAGGATCAGTTAGATTCTAGATAAACAAGCAACACAGATATGCATAGAAATAATAACAAGAACAGTATAGAATACATTCTATGACCAAGTATAGAGAGTTTGATGTAAAAAAGTACAAGAATGGGAAAAGAAGATGAACATAAAAACAAAATGAAAAAAGGCACTTGAATTAAAAAAAAGCCAGAGAGAAGAACAAAAAAAAATAAATAAACAAAAGAAGAAAAAAACAAGAAAATAGAAAAGATAAATTGAATGAAGAAAGAAGCTTAGAAGACAATTGATATGCTTGTTACAAAAAAGGAAAAACCCTTCTAATATGGCTTTAAGTAGTTAGATGAGCAGTCTATCTTTAACTGAGATGGTGCAGCAGGTTGCACTTAGGTACCAATAGGGTGGCTGAGTGATGCTAGACTTAGGTATTGGGAAATTCTATATAATTATATATATAGTTTCAAGAATCTTAATAAAGTACTAGGTAACTGCTTAAGGTTTAAAAAAAACTATGAATATATTGTAAAAAAGAAATAATAGTTTGTAAATAAGGAAGCAGTAGTAGGTAGTTGTAAAATAGAATTGGATGTTGTCATAGTTTTTTTAGCTATAACAGTTTCATCATAGCCTTTTAAATAGTTTCTACTAATTAAGAATAAGTGTAGTCTAGTTTATTGTCTTTTATAATTGAATTAGTATTTAGCATATTGTTATTTATTGAAGAAAATTTAAAAAGAATGTGTATATATAAATAGTAGATGTAATCTAAAAATTGTAAAAAGAAATATTCAGGTAGAAGTTAAGACATAAATAATAAGTATATATAACATTTTCTATAGTTAAGTTTTATTAATATTTTAGGTATATAGTTAAAATTATTATGTTGTATAAAGTTGTATTGGTAAATGTGTTTTAAAAAGAAGTTGAGTGTTTATGAATATTGAAGTAGAGGTAGTTTTAGATATACTAGCCATTGGTTATAGCATAAGTCTGAATTATATAATGTATTGTAAGGTAGGTTTTGTAATGCTTCCTCGATGTGAGATAATAAAATGAAGTTTGAAGAAGTAAAAAGTTCTTTTGTAGTTTTGCCTACTATATGCTCAGCTTTCACAGTTGCAAAAAGTAGTATAGTCTATTCTGTACATTAAGTCTAGTTATCATTAGCTTGGTTCTCTGTATAAATAAACTTAATCACCTGTCTACTCACATCATTTTCTTCTAAAAATGGTCCATTATTAATAGAGGACATTGTAATTTTAGAAGTGATAGATGCTTTTATGAGTACTACAGAAGATTTATTGAAAAAGAACCTTTTCTTGAAGAGTAACTCCTCAATTAAAATAGGTATGTCAAATTTGATATTGAATTTGTTATTTAAGATTGTTTCTTTTTTTTTTTTGTATTAAAGTAGCAATTTTGCCTGTCTGTCTTTATTGAGTAATATATCATTATATAATTATATACAAAGTTTATCAATAAAAGTACAACTAGTCATATATATAACTTTAGTTATTATTTAATTATAGGTTTTGCCTAAGGGTTACTTACTAGCTGTCATACCTAAGATCTACCTGTGAATTCTCTATTTAAACTTTCTGGTTTTAATCTTATTGCATATATGCAATGCTTATATTACCACATAAATATACCAAGTTAGAGCTATCTAATTACTATTTATATCAAGGTACCACTATATTGGATATTACCAGATATTCATAGTTCCTTGAATTTACCCTCGACACAGACTTACTAAATATAGTACCCCTTAAATTTATCCAATTTAGTAAATCTTATATCTACTAGAACTGGTTTGGTGCCAGAAGTGTTTGAATTTTGGTAATTCTATTTCTTTTTTATAGTTTTCTTTTATGTTCATTATATTATCTGCTAGTGCACCTTCTCTTCATTTCTGGTATATTTTATACTTCTCTTACATTAAGCACTAACTTTCTATATCAGGAAACTTCTTTCTAGGAACTTTCTTATATACTGATCTTTTAATCACATAAACTTGGCTACAGAGCTTATATACATTCATATGCTTCAGTAGATTACAAAGTTTTTACCTCTAGTTGGAATTGAACTGTTGACTGTGTCTGTAGAGGAAGGTGCATCTAGGTCACTAGGCTATGGAACCCCATCTCTTCTAAGATTGTTTCTGCCTCTAGTAAGACTTTTTCTTTATAGAATTTAGTTATTTTAAAGTAATTTGGGAAGTTGTCTCATATGCAATTAAAGTATATAATAATTTGAGCTAAAAAATCAGTATTGATAAGTTTTGTTATAAGAAACTTGATGGCTTGTTGTTTATTCATTTTGTCAATATTGTGGTTTTGAGTAGCAGTGTTATAGTATATAGATAAGTATTGATTTAAAATTAGTTTTAATGACATTAGAAAAACAAGTATCCTTTTTTGCCTTTGTTGCTAGTTCATCAAGAGTTAAAGTAAAAATTGGTTTTGTAAATGTGGCTTTATGTTTGCCTTTAATATAGAATATGGATGCATCAGAAAAGGTTTATTCTATGTTTTAGTATCTTTTTTAAAATAGATTTTGTAAAATATTTCAAATATATCTTTAATAAGTGTAAATAAGTTGTATATAGGTTGTGATATAAAGATTTTTTTTAAGTTAGTATCAGTTTCTTTTGTTTTTCTTTTTGTATTAGTTAGTTCAAGATAAAGATATTTAAAATCTGTACAGATAAGTATTTGGTAATTAGCATGTTTAAAAGTTTTATAATATCATTTTTGAAGATTAGTTAGTTTTATAAATTTGATATTAGTTAGTAGAAAGTTTTTCAGATAAAGATAAAATGTTATCTGAATTCATATTTAAGGTAGTTAGATACTTTGGTTTTCTTAATTATATTAGAAAATTGGTGGCTATATAATAAAAAGGTTTTTTTAAACCATTTATTAAAATGACTAAGTAAGTTTTTAAGTAATAGTATATTATATTTGTCAACAAAAAAAAGATTTTTGAAGATTAAAATTCAGTTTGATATTGAATTAATTATCCATTTTGATAGAAAGATATTGTTGTTCTATGTCAAAGTCAGTAACCTTAGATGTTATCTTAAACCTTTTAGATCTAAGTTTGATATTTTCAGCAAATTTTGTATAGTTGATTGCTTGATAATTATTAGAAAGATATAAATGTAAACAAGCAAGATTAAGACAAAATTGTAAACAGCTTTTAGTTTTAATTAGTGAAATTGTAGCAGAAAAAGCAAATATTTTAGGATAATTGAGTTTATTGAAGAAGACTGTTGTAAATATATGAATAAGTTTTTTAAAACTTTTTTCTAAAATATTAAAAGGAATTGTTGCGGCTTTATCTGCTTCAGAGTTGTGTTTTTGAATTAGATTAATAAAATATTTTGGTCTGATACTAGCCATTTGTTTAATCAACAAATAGAAACTAGCTTTAAGTGAATATTTAGTTTCTATAACTTCTTTAAGAACTTTACCAGAATAAAAATTATATAAATATTCTTTAAGGAAATTAAAAAGTTGATGTGATATCTCAGTTTCTAATTTTATATAGTTTTGCAATTTATTAGTAATTGTAAAATTTGCTAGTCAGTCAAATAATGGGTTGAGTTTAGGTCTTGCTACTTGATTATAAAATTATTCATTTGATTTTTGATGTTGTTGTTGTTTATTATTAATTGGTTCATCTATAATCAAATAAGAGGTGTAAGTTTGAAAATAAGAGGATTTTTGATAATACGTTGTTTTGGCTATTTGTTTTGTTGTTTTTGTTATATTTGTTTTAATAATCCTAAAAATTTTTAAAATTAAAATTTTTTCTTTTTTAGGTATTGTAATAAGCTTGATTACAAGAGCAGTTTGAATTTGTATAAGGGTAAGTGCTTTGATTTGAATAATGGATTTGAGTTTGAGTTTATGAATACATTTAAAGTGTACTAGAAATTCTTTAATAATGAGAATAGATTAGTTGAGAAGTAAGTATATATTATTTTCTAAGAAAGCATATAAGATGTTTTTATTTTGACAAATAATACAAGTATGTATATAATAAAAATATGTTTAGATTTTAGGAGTTTGTGTCAAACTAGATGAAGTTTCTTGTTGAGTTATAGAATAGCTTAAAAGAAATGTTAATAGAGAAACAGTAGTTGTTTTTGAAATTGGTGATTGAGAAATAATTTCTTTAAGTTGTCTAACTTGTTTAGATGTAATATCAATATCCATATATATAAATTTTTGAAAAGAGGAAAAAAAGATTGCTTGTCTAGATAGAATATTAAAATTATTAAAAGTAAAGAGAGTACAGAATTTTTGGCAATAATAGTAAACAATGATAGGTTGAGTAGGAGTTTTTAAGTAGTACAGTGATTTAGCAATATTGTATTTAAATAAATTAAATGCAAATAACATCATTTTAAGTTATATAAGTTGCACTTTACAAATTATTGTTTCATAATGATCACAGTATTTGTTATGAAAATAGTTAAGATCAAAATGATCTGGTTCTTGGGTAGTCAAAGTAGGCATTCTGTTTGATAGAGAAAAAAATACTATAGATATACTTAAAAATGAAAATTAATATTACTTAGTAAAATTTTTTATTATTAATTGTTAAAGTTTTTAATATATAAAATTATAATAGTGAGGGTTGACTTGCAAAGATATAAAATAATACTGTAGCTACTGCAACTGCTGCAGCTTTGTGTAATATTAGGTATAATTTTATATAATCTATATAGTACAAGGTGTGTCTGGTATGACAAGTGTGACTTAATGTAACAATTTAGTTATACATTTCAAAAAAGCCTTGTAATAGTATATAAAATCAAATTAATAAAAAAAAAACCAATAAAAAATTGTATACTATTTTAAGTAATATTAATTGGTTTATTATAAAAATAATTGTAGTAATGATTTAATGTTATATAAAAATTATGTAAGAGAAAAAAATTTAGAATAAATAAAAAAGAATTTTTTAAAGAGTTTACAAAAGAGTTAAAGTTGTTTTTTAAGATATCTTCATTAATATTAGGTCTATTGGGTTTATTTAAACCTTGTTTTGATTGGAGAAATGAGCTCTACAACTTTCTTAGAACTATAGAGTAGGTTGTGAAGCTAGTTATTAAGAAATAATTAAAAAAAGTTTAAAAGCTCAAAGACCATTATTGCAGTATTAAACTACAAGTTTGAGAGCTATCTCTTTAAACCTTTTAAAATATATATAAAATTAAGAGTTGAGCAAGTTTTTTTTTTTTTTTAATATTAAGGTGAGTACTTGCAATCCAGAATTTTATTGATAGTATATTTGGCTAATGATTGCTTTATAACCACAGGAGGCAACTATAGAGAGAGTGTACAACTAGCCACTTGTATAACTTTATTGTCTAATTTAAGTAGTTTGCCCAAAGGTTCTACACTAGTTGCCATATCTGAAACCCACTTGTAGGTTCCCTATTTAACCACTCTGTTTCCATATCGACCCATCTATCTCTGCCTACCAATGATTCTAGCTGATATCAGTGAAAATATGTCATGGCCACTAAGTTTTTAAAGCAGTTTTTTGGAACCTTTAACCTTGTACTAAACCTTCCAGAATCTTCTGTATTCTATTTTTACAGCTGACTTATATTACTATGGCCAAGACCAATACTGGCAGTCAGGGCATACTATTAAACTGCTATGCTCTTGTAGAGTTTATCCCAACCTTAGTACTAACTTTACAACATATCCTTACTACTTTGATATTCAATTCAAGTTCTACCAAGCTGCCATTCCAGATAGCCCAGAAAGGTAGGTCAAAACTATACACCTCTGGTTTACATGTTTGCTAGCATGTACCCTTTTTCTCTAGAACCTGGAAATTCCAGTGGCCTGGTTGGTTCATCTGGTCCTTTCTTAAAGATCAGCACATTTGCCCAGTTTCATAAGTTCTAGCTCCATTTCATAAGTCTAGTCTTTACAGTAGCAACATCGAAAGCTTGGGTTACCTCTTTACTTGGGTCTTTTAAGTAGGCTTTCATCTTTCTTCTATTGGTTCCTATAATTTACATGGCCACAAGGACTTATTGTAGGTTTGCACTGCTCGGTACTGGTTTGCATTCCTTCATGTAATCACAGACCTTGTCTCAAAGGACAATGTCATGTAACTGTTACACAAATGCCATATGACCTGCCAGTCATGCTAGTGTGATATAGATTACAGGTATCTTATCCCAACCAATTACAAGAGACAGTTAACTATAATACAAGAAGGATTTTCAAATTTTCTATTGACACTGAGATTTGAACTTTGAACCTGCCACTTGGGAGTTGACAACCTGACTACTTTACTAGGTCACTATATCCCTAGTTGAAAAAGTTTATTTAAAATACTAAAGTTAGTTATCTTAATAAAATAATCAGATATTAATGATTTTAGTACTGATAAATTTTTAGTTATTTTTGTGTAAAAATAATTTACAGAAAGAGTATTTTTACTAATATGACTTATTAAGATACTAACTATTATATTATTGCTATGATTATATTTTTTAATTTATTTGAATATAATGTTATTAATTCTGCAAACTATAACAAAAGTTTTTTTTGGATTTTAAATTAAAAAATAATAACTTTAACTATATTTTAACTATTCATAATATGTTAAAAAAATTAAAAAACAACTATAATAATTCTTAATATATTAAAAAATATCTGAACTAAATAATAGCATATTATATAATAAATATAAATAATATTACAAAATAATAATAATGTTATTTATATTATTTAAGTAGTAAATTGGAATATAAATATTTTTTTTTTGGTATTAAAGTGAGGCCTTGCTCATATCTTTATTAATAATTTTAACTGTATATTTTAGTACAAGAGTACTAAAATAAACTAAGATTGTTTGTAATAAAATAAAAATTACATATAAGAATAAGAGCTTAGACTAGTTTATCTGTGACCTAAACTGTGAATATATTTATAATATAAAAAAATTATAATTATAAATAAAATAAATATTATTTGAATTAAAAATATTTACTTTTTCTTCTAGAGTGAAATACATTATTATATACTTTTATTAATTTATAATGCATTAAATATCCTAAGGTAGGATGTAGTGACCTAATAAAATGATCAGGTTATCAACCTTTCAAGTAGTAGATTGAATATTCAAATCTTATTAACAGCTAAAATTAAATAATCACCTATATAATATTCATATTATGCTAACTGTTACTAATGATTAGATTAGAATATTTGTAATAGTAGGTATATTAGCATAACTGGCAGGTCATGGAACATTCATGTAACTTGTTATATAGAAGAATGCAAACCAATAAATCAGACAATACAAATATTAAATAAGCTTTGTAGTCATATAAATTTATTAAAAATAAGTAACAAAAAGTCCATTTAGAAAGACCTGAATAAAGAGATAATCAGATCTTTAACAGACTTATTGTAAAGACTAGTCTGAGGAAATAGATATCAAAGTTATAATACCTGATCATAGTAGTTAGACAGGCAAGAATCTCTAGGTTGGAAGTCTTAAGATACTATCAACTAGACTGCCAGAATAAACTAGAGAAAAAGAATATCGGGCTAATCTAATATTGATGGACTGGCAATAGTTCTACATAAACTATCTAAATTATAAGTTTGTTAAAAAGGCTAAACAAATAGCAGAAGTATACTAAAGTACTGGGTTATGCTGTAAAATAGATGCTGGGTCTGTGTGAACTCCACAAAGACACAGTACTTAAATAATATAACTCTTAACATAAGTGTTGGTTTTGCTATAGTGATATTTAAATCAGCTATAAAAATGAATACAGAAGGCTCTAGAGAATTTACTTTAAGGATAAATTAGTTCTAAGATTGAGATGATGATCTGAGCATTTGGGTATGACCCAATAAGTTAATACAGATTACAAGTTCAGAGGATTTAAAGTAAAACACCCAAGCAGAAATGTTAAATATAGCAATTAGTAAAGAATCTTTAAGCAGACTTTTTAAATAAATAATATAAAAAAGTCATATATATAACTAATTGTATTCTTTTCTGTAGTGGTTCATAGAATTATTTTACTAATAAGTTGTTAATAAAAGTCAAAAGATCAAAAAAATCACCTTAACACTAAAAAAATAAATAAATATCTTAATATATTACTTATACTTATTATTCTGTTTATACAAATTATAAGATTTATACTAATTATACTAATTATATCTTTGATTTTACTGATTTTTTTTAATATTGATAACCTTATATTAGACAAGTAATTAACATAATTACTAGTTAGTTACTGCATTACATCAGTTACCACTTTTATATACTTTAGAATTACAGTTCTATAACTTATAATTAGTAATAAAAAATGTCATATCTAATTTATTATATAATGTTCTGAATAATATGGGTTTATACATAAATTAGTATAAAATTTATAAAAATCTTGATAACAATCTATAAATCTCATACAAAATTCTGTATAAAATCCTATAGAAGATGTGTAAGATCTTTAGAAAAACTGCAATTTGTCTATTATTATTTACAATGTATATATTAAAAAATAAGTTTTGTGTATAATTTATTATGGTTACTTATAATTTAATGCAAACTAATTTAATAAAATATTGTAAACTTTAGAATTTTTATAATAATATTGTAAAATATAAAAAATAAGCACAACATTCTCTTTTCTTTCAATTTCCAATTATTATAATAGAAATAATTTGATTAAATATTTTATTATACTTCTGCTAATCTGAAATTGAAAAGGGTAAAGTAGAAAGTGTTGTGCTTATTCACAATATTTTATGGTAATTCAGGTATAAGTTAGCATGACTATAACCACATATTTGATAATTAAAATAGCAAATAAGTTCTATAAATAATTATTATATCAAAAATCAAGCAATTAAATACAATTACTAAACCTTAATTATTCCATGTTCCTATATGATTACATGACAAGAATTTATAGCTTATGATTACTACTTTAATCAATAAAAAAATCCAATTTTTAATAATGTTTTTATTTCTTAGTAAAGCTTGTTATTTACTCAGACTTAAAGCTGTTCAATATGATAGTATCGAGGCAGCTTTTGTCTCGAATCAGCCATAACTAGACATGTGACATGCCCTATTACAGTTACATGATGATGTGGCTTGGTATTTTTGATCATATTAGTAATGAATTAGACTAGTAAAATTATGTGGTAATAATTGCGTTAGTATTTGATCAGGGTAATTATGAGGTAATTTTTGCAATTGATAAATCAGTGGTAATATTGTCATATTGAATCTATTTGATTTCAGTATTTAAGCATTGTAATGAATAGAGTTAGAGATAATTCTATTTCTTTTGCGAACCCGACTTTTAGTCTGGCTTTGTCGATCCCTTTCCCCCAACCCCAAAATCATAGGAGGAGCTGTTAATTTACTGTTTATTAAGATTGAGAATGATGACCTGTTGTGACAACAGTCATATGTTATTTATTTGGGTTTTGATGTCCATTCACAGGATAATGTAACATTACATTGGTTATGGCCTGTCGGGACGACAGTCATTTTAGAATTTTTTTTTTAAAAAAAGGAGAATAGAGAGGAAAAATGAATAATAATAAGTAATCGTATTCGATTCTATAAAATTTGCATGGGATGCTCGACGCGGAAGGAATAAAACCCGTATGTTATTCTTTGAGTATTTACAAGCGTATGAGAGACAAAACAATTTAAAAAAAACAAATGTCACTAAAAAAATAATAGGCAGTGCTAGAAACTTAATTTTTTTTATAATTCTAACTATTATATACCACTAGAATAGTGAATAAGTTTTTACGAAAATATTCACAGTAACTTATGAAAGAATTGCAATAATTTCAATCTAAACTAATCGGATTTTATCGTAATCCATATGCTAGTGAGGTATTGAAAAAGTTTTAAACAGAAACTCGTGATAAAAATCACAATAATTTGAATGCAACTAACTTAATCGCGTATATATCATCAGATGTTATATAGGTCTAAACTTATTTTATTGTTCGTTGTACACCTATTTTATATATTTTGAATTTTACTTGCATGTGTGATCGTGCTGGTTCTGCGCGGCATCACATGCTGTGCAGCAATCTTATTTATAATTTAAAAAATCTATTTACACCCTAAGATGATATTGTTGATGCTACCGATGGATAGAATCTTACTGATATCTCCCAAAATACCCTTCTGACCGATCGCTGATATCCATCACATCCGTCACATGCGACTGATCGATCGAATGCGACGGATGCGATCGACCTTTCCCTAATTAGGTAATGGATCCCAAACGGCTAGGGTCCATTCGAGTCCACAATACATACCATTTCTATCATATACGTACCATGCGACCTGAATGTACAATCACGTACCAATCGTACAATGAACTTTTACCGAATCGTTACGAAAATTTACGAATATTACCGACCATCCGTATCACAATCCTATCACATTTCTTATAAGGTTGTAATTCAATTTATTAGTGTGATGTCTTTTTTGTATCACATTGACCAAACATTTAAGTTTTCCGCTACGCTTTGAGGGCATTGTTTGGTACCAAATTTACCATGAATAAAGAAAATGAATTTATTGATTTAGATTTAAAATCTGCCGAAAATGATAAATCTCAAGGGCGGTATGGAATAGACACGATCAAAGATGACAAAAAGGCATTTGAGTGGTATTTGAAATCTGCTGAAAATGGTAATTCTCAAGGACAAGTTGATGTTGGATCATGCTATCATTATGGAATAGGTACAGCCAAGGATGAAAAAAAAGCATTTGAATGGTATTTGAAATCTGCTGAAAATGGTAATTCTCAAGGACAAGTTGATGTTGGATCATGCTATCATTATGGAATAGGTACAGCCAAGGATGAAAAAAAAGCATTTGAATGGTATTTGAAATCTGCTGAAAATGGTAATTCTCATGGACAAGCTAGCCTTGGATTTTGTTATGATGATGGTGTAGGTACTGTAATAGATAAAAATAAGGCGTTTTATTGGTATTTAAAATCTGCTAAGGATGAAAATTTTATTGCTCAAAAATGCGTTGGGTGGTGTTACCAAAACGGAATAGGTACAGACAAGGATGAAAAATTGGCATTTTACTGGTATCTGAAATCTGCTGAGAATGGTGATCTTGATGCACCATATAAAATTGGAATATGTTATCGAAACGGTATGGGAACATTACCTAACCAAGAAAAGGCCTTTGAATGGTTGCAAAAAGCAAAAAATAATAAGTACAAAAAAATATCTAATTATGAAAATATTGAAATCGATGATTTTTTAAAAAAGTCATTACTTGAAAATAAAATATCAATAGTGTGGATTCCATTTTATGAATTGGAGTTTACAAAGAAAATAGGAAAGGGTGGATTTGCAACTGTTTATTCTGCGTTGTGGAGACACTTTCTTTCCGATGGTAGGAGTTTTTTACGCGAACACGTTGCACTTAAAGTATTTCATGAAAAAGGTAACTGCAATGAACTTATTAAAGAGGTACATATTAAATAATTTAATATTTATTAAAAATTTAAAAACTTAAAATTTAACAAATAATTAATAATTTGCTTAAAAATTATATATTTTTAAAGCTAGAAACATATTCCAGAATTGGAACTAATAATCCAACAATTTTACAATACCATGGAATATCAAGAGATAAAAATACGGGAGATTATATTTTAGTTATACAATATGCAAAAATGGGATCTTTGCGTAATAATCTTTATACTATTGCACAAATGGGATGGAATAAAAAATTAGAATTATTATCTTATATCGCATATGATCTTCAATTGATTCATTCTCATAATATCATCCATCGAGATTTACATAGTGGAAACATTTTCCAGGATGATTTACATAACGCATATATTGGTGACTTAGGATTAGCAGCAGCATTAAATAAAACGGTAGACGCAAAATCTAGCATTTATGGTGCATTACCGTATATTGCTCCCGAAATTTTACAAGGGAAATCTGTTACCAAAGAATCAGATGTTTACTCATTTGGGATAATTATGTGGGAAATTTTATCGGGAAGTATTATATTTTCAAATTATAAAGGTGATGATCAAAGCTTGGCTATAGAAATTTGTAACGGATTAAGACCAAAGATTATTAATGGCACAACCGCATATTACACTGAACTTTTAAAGAAATGCTGGGATAAAGATCCGGATAAACGTCCAACGTCTTTAGAAGTTTATAAAACTATTACAAACTGGAGAAATGATCATAAAATTTTATCTGAATTTATAAAAACTGATAAAGAATTAGTAGTAGAAAGTAATCCATCTGATGTCAATATTGATAACAACTCGATTTATAGTAGTAAACTTATTAAATTACTTATAGACGGAGATTCGTCTACTTGTCTAATTTTTAAGGATTTGCCCGTGATCAGCTGTGACGATTAACCAATCAAATTACAGTAGACTAGGAAACAGAGATCCAGAGCATCAATATCTAGATTTAAATATATTATTTTAAAACTTTTATAATTATACCTATATATTGGACTACACAAAGCTGATTTTTGTTTTGCACTATCAATACCTCTAAATTCTTAGCAGAAGATAAACTTTTTTTTGTCATTATTGTTATTAATCTTATTAATATGGTTATTAATTTTATTTTGTTACATCTAATTTATAAAGCTTTCTGAATGTCATATAATATATTTGTTTATTTTATTATGTTGATATAAAAATAATAAAGATTTATGGTTTGATTGCTTCACTATAGTGAAAGTGAATTGCGTGTGTTTTATTAAATACGTCTATTATTAAAGTACTTTACAAGAGTTTGAAATTTTTAAAATTTGCAAAATTTGCAAATTATAAACTATAAAGCACTTAGTATGTTTAATAATTTATTACAAAACTTACACTATTATCAGCATTATTAATTATATAATTATATTAGACATTTTTTATTAACTAATAATACTATATTGCATAATATCTAATAAACTTCTCTGGCCTTTACTTTTACTAATAAATGTTACGGTTAATGCTGATTTTGACTGATGTTGACATTCGCGTAATATATAATAAAAAATTTTGTTGTCATATACAGAGTTAGGGTTAGCGTTTAAATTAGGGTTAGAGGTTAGATTAAGACTAGTGATGTGCCGCGTATAGTACAGTACACAAAAAAATTTTTGGAATATTCTAGAACAAATTATAAAACCATTCATATCTCAAAAGTTCCTTATGAAACCGCCTTTTGTATTCTAAGTAAAATTATTCCTTGCGAAATTTTGCATATAGATAGTTTATATATCATACGTGTACTATACATATTGCACATGCTATACACACTATACGCATTATACGTACTGTACACTAAAAAAATCTGGATATCATATAAATGGTACATCACTAATTAAGACTAAAGGTCAGTGAACTATATAACAAAATCACAAAGGAAAACGTTTTGTTAAGCATGAAAGTTGCTTCTATGCAAAATTTTGATGTTATTTAAAATTAACGTTTGTTTTGAATTTTCTAATCACGACTCACTATTGGCCTATCATCACATGAAAATCAACATCGGTGACAATAAATGTCACGGATCATAATAAACCATATCAAAAATAAAATGAGGGATTTCTAACACAATCAATACTTCACTAAACAGCAAAGCATCAGGATCCACACTTATTTGACTCACTTATACTTGTTTATAAACTCTACCCTAAATACTAATCCTAACCCTAAAAAAATGCATCTCAAAAATTTGTATTTTCGGTGGCTTATCTATTTGACATTATCACTCATTTTATTTTAATCTGATTTCATTTTAATCTTTTACAATAAATGTTTATATTTTAACCAGAATTGTTCTAATAGCTTTATAAAAATATGATCTAATATTTTTATATAAAGAAGTATAAGAAGAAAGTGAAGTAGTACTAAGTTATAAAGTTAAAATATTAATATTTGACGTATTTATATATAAAATAGTAATAATAATTTGGCTTGAGATACAGTTAGCATAAGCTTGCAGTAACATCAATTGGCTTAAATATATATTATAAATATAAGTTAGAACATAAGAATTTAAATAATAGATATATCAAATTAAAAGATTATAAAAATCAAGAACTCAAAAAACACTAATTTGAAAGTTATATAAATAAAACAAAAGATAAGAAATATAAAGAATATATATTAATTAGATATATTAATAATTATGCTCAAATCAAAAGTGAAATCAATAACTTATCGAACCATGTTACGGCGTATCCCAATGTTTCAAGTTCCAAATAATTTGCGAGTTATTAAAGTTTAGAATTTACTATTGTATATATTAATAAAATGGCTTCCGATATTTGGAAAAATCTTAATTATTAAATTTTATCATACGATCCGTACTATATTCATTAAGTGTAACATATAAATAATACAAAACAATTGTTTCTAATTGATTTTGACTATTATCTATACTGTAGGTTAGGATGATCATCAAACTAATAAAATCAACATATAACTAAATTGATATTAAAAATTTTCAGGTAATAATAATTTCGGTAACACTTTTCTTTTGAACTAACATAATAATCGCTACTCAAGTTTTTGTGAAAGACATATTAACTCACTTATAATAGTGTAACAACGGAATTTTTCGATTTATTCTATTTATGAAAAGTTAATTCTTTAATAAATTAGATATCATTTACTCAACTTTAACAACTATGATTCATTTAAAATCCCATAAACAGGGATTGTTATCAAAAAGTGAGAAATATAAGCTTCAAATTAAAAAAAATATGATATAAAAATCTTTGATTTGAAAATTTACCTTTGTAAATTGTATTAAAATACAGTAAATAATGATAATCAATCGAATTTCCGAAATTTCTGAAATTGCTGCAAAAAATCCTTACATAATAAGTTTATATACATATGTAAACCTTAACTCTTAAAAAACATAAATCATAAATATTATTATGCATAAAGCGAAGTAAATGCTTCATATGAGTAAATCATTTCAATCATGATTTACAGGTTTCTCTTTTCGTCACTCATATTATAACGATAATACCTCTGAGATTATTATTATTCCGTATTACATAACATACCGATAACAGTTAATTAATGCCTGAATTGATTAAGCCATAAATCGTTACACAACTTATTATTAACAACGAAAATATGTACATACGTACGGTGAAACTGGTGAAAATGATTGTGAAACCGGCGAAACTAAATAGAACAGCCAATGAGAAACTTCACTGTGAAGCTTATTGAAACTTAAATTAGGTTCAACTGCAATTCTAGTACGTACATATATTATGAGGAATCAAACTTGTATAACATTACATAATATCTTACAAATACTTTATACATTCTACGGATCTTCAGTAATATCTACGGCGAGTCAGTCGATCCACAATCAGATACGTCGTGTAACCACAAGTCGGCTTAGTCGAAAGAGGCGGTTAGATTCAGCGAGTGGATAATTTATGATTATGGGTATTATTATATAGCGAAAGCAGGATATTATTATTAGGGGACAAATTTTATTTGGATCACGAACAACGAATGTCTTCGTCGTAGGGCTCGAAGCCTTTATTTTTTACATAATTAAAATGTTTATATTGATTATTATTATTACACTGATATCCTTTATCAATCCGATACAGTTTATACTGCCGGCAAATTCATTTTAGGTAGGTGATCGATCACCTACTTAAACGAGCTTCCGGCGTTACCATCCTACTCTCACACTACTCATCGATCGTCCGATCAGATCTTAAGTAAAGTCATTTAAATGGGATTGGTCAATTAAAACACGGACCATCATATAAAGCAGGCATTCTTCTATATAATTTGACATTTAAAACATCGAATCACATAATACAGTAATAGAGTTTGAAAAAAAAATCAATAACAAGCAGTACGCACTTATTTGTGCGAGTAATACAACGCTAAAAAGGAAATTCCAATTAGAGTACAAAATTCGACTATTCCGTAAAATTAAAAATGTCGGAACGAAGTTTTGCATATAACAAGCACAATATATCGTTATAGCCTTTAATGTTAACGCCTTCTATCTTTACGCAGTTAGTTTACTTAGTTTATTTACTCGCACAAATAAGTAAATTGGTGTTTTATTTACTGACCACAAATGATCGATAAATCTGACCGGAATTATAGCTGATGGGTTCAACCGGGTTTAAATCACCACCCGAAAAAATTCAGATCGTGTCAATTATTATATGATGCTTATTACAGTATTAATAAAATTTCGTAATGTAGTAAAAATGAATGTATAATTAATTTTTTGAATGTGATAATACAAATCACATGATCTGAAAATTTTTAGGTGGTGATTTAAACCCGGTTGATGGGCCCTGTTAAGACTGTGCAACAGCTAGCAATGTTACCCAAACTATTTGGGATGTTCCAAGCTAGTATCACACGATTTCAATAATAACAATAATATCTAATGCGATAATATTCATCACATAGCCCAAATAGTTTGGGTAACGTCGCTACAGCAAAGACAGTCCGAATATGGAAGCTGTCTTGTAGTGATCCAATCATTAGTTGAAAACCCAACTAGTTGACAACTTTCCAACTAATCGGTTTGGAAAATTTTGAAACAACTAGTCGATTAGATCATCAACTAGTTAAACTCCAAGATATTCCGTCTATTCGTGTTGATTTCTTTAGTTTGATTGGCCAATCAACAAATTTAGTCACAAGTTAGGAAAAATCGATTAGTTGCAACTATAGTTGGCAACTAATCGATTGGAAAATTTTTACCAACTAGAACACTACTGTCTTGACCAGTTAAAATGGCAGCATATGATTAATCAACCAATCAAATTGCAAATTTACTAAACTGAGGGATTCCACAGAAATTCAAGAAATATGTTATAAAGCATAGAAATAAGTTACGCGAGCTTTTCAAAAAAGTATTCTGTAATAACATTTCTTTATTGCTGCTGACATGCTGTAAAACTGTGCAGACACCCATACATATATCAAATAATTACGTAATATATTATGTCATCTATTTGGTGTCACATAAATACCTTAATTCGTATTGCTTAAACGAGAATAGCGAATGGGAATATTTATTATCCATGTATGTATGTTTATGCAGAATTATAATGAGATTTATAGTGGTGTACATACACCTTAGAATATTGATATATAAAAATCTAATATTTAAGCTGATGTTACTCATTTTACTGAAACTACGTGTCGAAAAATTTCACAGTCACTCTCTAAACAATTACCATGTATGTAGATTATTTTAATTTTTCTACTAAAGTTAAGATATTATTTCATAATCATTGACTTTTGACAGTTTTGTCATTCATTTTCTAATTTACATGTCTTTACCTTCGACTTATAATTTTAATAATACCGAAAATGAGGAATTCACTAATGTCTACAATTACGACTGGTCAATGACTTCACTTGGCCCTATGGACTCGTGGGAACCTGCAATAAAAAATGCAATGGTAATATTAATTATGTTTTCGAAAAAAAACATGGAAATTTACAATATTCATAAAAATTGTTATTCATCGTTAGAGTTTATGCCTTCATTCTTCATTACCTATGTCCCTTCATCTCGGTCCTGATTGGCTTGTGATATATAATAATGGTAATTTTAATGTTCATTTACTCTTAATTTATAGTATTGTTTTCAGTACTATTTTAAAATGCTAATTCTGCTTATTTATATAGAATTTCGAAAAATGCTGCAAATGTTAAGGACAGACCTTACATTGAGTTAATTATATAATTTCGTGTCACATGCTTTTAATAAATGTTGTTAACTTAACATCCTTCTTAATAACAAATAGCAATAGGAATGCCAACTAAAGAAATTCTGGATTTATCTGAAAAGTTTCTTCCAGGATTTGATATGTAGGTTAAGTAATAATTATTACAGCTGAAGCTGAATTTGAACCTGAAGTTAAACTACTTTAAAGATTTATTAGTTTTAGCTTTCATTTTAGTCAATATTAGTTAGAAATATTAATAAAAAAAAGATCTTTAATCGGTTTTATATATTCAAATAGTGACAAACAAAATTTTAGCTTCAGCTGCCACAACAATTTAAAGAAAATTCATTCATAATATCTAAATTTCTCATAATAAAATTCATGTATACAGTGTAAAAACAACATGCAAAGGTATTTCTAAAAGTGAATGTTACTTAGAAATACTAGTTGATGGATATAAAGAAGAGGCATACATGCAGTATATATTTGATCCGATTTTCAAATCAGATGGTTCAGTCTATGGTATAATACATGTTGCACAAAATGTTACTCAAAGAGTTTTGAATACCCGAAGATTTAAAACACTTAGCGAATTTGGACGTTGGACTTCTGGTTAGTACTAAAATTTCGATATATGATTACCGAATTACTATTATGCACTTTATCTATTAATAAGTTTACTTCAATCATAATATTTCTTGAAGAAATTAAGTCATTGGAAAGTTCCTGTAATATTATAATGAAAGTATTAAAAGATAACAACTCTGATATTCCTTACGCATTAATTTATTTTATCGAGAGTGAATTAAATGCTGGTTCTGAATCTCTGATTGCTCGTCTAATCACTACAACTTTTGATAAAAGTGATAAAAAAGAAAGACATTTCCCAAATCATTTTCCAGAAACCCCCGAAAAAATTGACTTATCCAAGGAAGTTGATGAGGGTGACGAAATATATGCTGAATTAAAACGGGGAACAACTACTTATTCCTTCTTAAAATGTGATTCTTGGCCAATACATCTTCTTATAAAGGAAGGTGGTCATATAAAAGTTCTTTTAAAGGACGAATCTCAGGCTATACTATTGCTATCAAAAATTCCACTTTGTGGTGGGCCAGCTTTATCAGTTGTATTTATTTGTGGTGTTAATCGGTTCGGCAAACTTGATGATAAATATATGGATTTCTTGAAAGTATGCAAATTTTCTCATTACTGTATTTATCACGATTTTTAATTTCATAATATTTTATTAGTAACTTTATGCATTATAATCTGTACGTTATAATCTGACCTTATAATCTGTTAGCTAATCACAAATCAAATGAATACATTTTTGCTACTTGGGAAGTCAGTTGAGGAAGAAAAGAAGCGATCTAAGATATTGGCCGATTTAAACCACCAAAAGATAAAATTTTTTCAAGGCATTAGTCACGAATTAAAGGGTATTTATATATAATAAAGTATTCTTTTAAATTTTTATTATTTTATTACTTAAATTATAGGATTAACCTTTTTTTTTTTTACTATGCAAAGTTCCGTTAAATTTAATGCTTTCACCACTCGACAATGTTATCAATGCAACTCCACGAGAAACACCAATAATGTCACATCTTCAAATTATACGGAATAATACTCACCGATTGCTCAAACTTATTAATGTTTTGTTACAAGTAAGTCATATATACTTTGATTTTTTTTCAAAATTATTCTATTAATAACGATTCATTTCTTATATAGTTTTCGAGTATAGAAGCCGATCAATTAGAAGCACATTATATTGAAACTGACATAATTGAATTTACCAAAGAGTTAGTTTCAGACTTTAAAAATAAAGCTAAAACGTTAGGTTTAGATTTCATCGTCGATATTCCAAATCCAACCGAATTTAATCATACTATATGCGACAAGATTTATTTAGATCACAATACATATGAAACAATTGTATTTAACCTTTGTAAGCATTTTCTAAATTTGTGTGTTAAAAAATTTTTTTTTCATTAAAAGATATTTTGCTTGTTATAGGTTCGAATGCATTAAAATATACTTGGAATGGATGCATAACCATTAGATTATATCTTGATTATAAAGATAAAAAGAAGATGGTTGTACTCGAAGTGTCAGATACAGGTTAATAATATTCCTTATTAAACTTATTACTCCATTTAAAAGATGTATAACCTTTATGAATGCTGTATAATTCTCACTTGTATTTATTTTAATTTAGGAGTTGGTATACCAGAAGTCGCCCTTCAAAACATATTTCAACGCTTTTATCGTGCAGAGCCTCAAAGTTCACGTAGCCATGAAGGTACAGGAATAGGACTTGCACTTGTCAAAGAACTTATTACACGTCATGGTGGAGATATCTCTGTAACTTCAGTAGTAAATAAAGGAACGACATTTAAATGTTGGTTTCCAATAGGATATGAACACTTACCTATAAATCAAATATGTTTTAATAACGATGAAAATCCATTAAATCACGATGGAAAGGAATTATATACAAATCGACAACTTTATTTAGAAGAAAGTTCCCAATGGACAAAAAATTATACATCTGAAACTCAAAATGATTCAAATCAATTGTTAATCAATAATTGTAATATTGATAAACCCTTTGCAAAAGAGAATAGGTTTATTTCCTCTATGGATAATCAGGTTTCTGGAAAAAAATATCAAATTTTAATTGTTGATAATAATAATGACATGCGGTAATAATCACTTTATTCGATTAAATTATCAAAAATATTTTGTAACTTGTTTCTTATTTATTAACTATATTTATAGAGCCTATTTAGCGGATTTGTTAAATGAATTTGACATCATTCATGCTCATGATGGTAAAGATGTTATAAGAATTTTAAAAAAGTCTAATAAATTACCGGATTTAATTCTTAGTGGCAAGTAATTATAGAAGTATACCGTTTTGAAATGATATTTAATTTATTAAATTGTATAATTATATAATTTGAATTAATAGATGTCATGCTGCCAAATATTAATGGATATGAGTTATTAGATGTGTTAAGATCTAACATAAAAACACAACTAATTCCTGTAATATTATTATCTGCAAAAGCTGATGAAGATTCTAAAATTAAAGGTAATTTAAATTATTATATTATTATTCATTTCTTTTCATTAATTTTTAATACATTTATTTTTAGGTTTGGATAAAGGTGCAGATGATTATTTAATAAAACCTTTTTCTGCCCAGGAACTAATTACTCGTATTCGAGTTAATATTAAGCTTTCACTTCTACGTCGTAAAATAATATTTCAACAATGTAAACAAGAAGAAATAAAACAATTATTGCTTTCAATGTCAACCAAAATTTCTTCTGGATTAAGTATGAATGAAACATTACAATATATTGTTAAAGAAGTCTATCATAAATTATCATGTGAAAGAGTACTTATTATTTCAAATGAACAAGATGAATTTAAGAATAATAAAATACTTGCTTTATATGAAGATTCAGAAAATCAATACATGGAAATTAATGATACCGACGAGGATAAATCACAAAAAATTTTAAATAAGAATTCAGGAATAGAAATTTCTTTGGACGTATACTGTAATAATGTTCGTAAAAATGTGTCAATATTATCTGCAGAAATAAGATTAACTGATGATTTTTGGGGATGGATAAAAATTCATAGACCTCAAAATTCTATTTGGCTTGACTCTGAAATAGATTTTTTACAACAAATATCGAATCAAATAAGTTTAGCAATTACATATGAAAGTTTATTAAAAGAGAATATTGAAAAAGAAATTCAGATAAAGGCTGCTGAAATTGCAAATAATACAAAGAGTCAAATATTAGCCAATACTTCACATGGTATATTATTTTACTATAAAACTACTCTTAAATGTTTATACTGTTAATATTGTTAATAAATCTTAATTTCATAGAATTACGAACACCATTAGGAGCAATAATAGGAATTCTTCCTTCGCTTGAGGATACTCACTTAACTACTGATCAAAAGGACATGCTAAATATCGTAACAGGTGCTACTGATATCGTGTTATCTATAGTGAATGATATTCTGGATGCAGCAAAATTAGAAGCAAGAAAGATTATTCTAGTAAACAGAACATTTGATTTATTAGAATTAATCGATGACACAATTGAGATGTTCGGAGAAAAAGCGGGTTCTAAAAAAATTGAACTAATTATAAATTATGATGTAGATAGTTTGCCGAGATTTGTCAAGAGTGATCCTGAAAGGTGATTAAACAAATTTCCTTATCAAATATATATATATACATAGAATTTATTACTGATCTTTTACATATTAATTTAGACTGAAACAAATTTTATTTCATTTATTATCTAATTCGTAAATAAATTTATATTTTTTTTTGTTTACATTGATTGTTCATGATTTAATTTATTCTAATTTTTTTAGAGTTAAATTTACTGAAAAAGGTGAAATAGTACTGACAATTTCAATGCTATCACGAGAAGTTATTGACGAAGACAACTCAAAACAGATTTATGATCAAATGACTAAAAAACATGTTTTGCTAATTGAATTATATGATACTGGTATTGGGTAAGCTACTTATTATTTTATTATTTATATTTTAGTATATATTTCATATAACAGATTATTAAATAATAATAATAATAATAATAATAATAGCATAGATCCTGAGTATATGCAACATATTTGGAGAAGTTTTTCACAAGGTGATATGTCTATAACTAGAAAACAGGATGGTACAGGACTTGGTCTATCAATATGTAAAAATCTTGTAGAAATGAATGGAGGAGAAATTAAAGCAGAAAGTCAGTTAAGAAAAGGAAGTAAATTTTGGTTTACATGGAATATCGAATTATTATCATCAACTACACAAACTATTTCAAAATTTCAATCTCCATTATTAAATATACAATTTGATAAACGACCAAGTGATATATTACCTCAAGTTATAAGACAAAAACGAATATTAGTAATTCATCCAATTGAAAGGATGAGAAATGCAATGCTGAAATATCTTAAAAATGTTGAAAAAGTTGATGCATTCGATACTTTTGACAAAGCTATTAAAGCAGCAAAAACATATCAAGAATTACATGATAAATCTGCTTATGATATCGCATTTATTGGACTTTATGAAAATAATAAAGAGGATGTCATTAAAGTGGCATTAGAATTACGTGGATTAACAACTAATAATAATAATTTAGTAATAATCTTTATAGTGTTTCAGGGTGATGAAGGAAATGTTTTAGCAAAAAAATTAATTGGAAAAGTTGGGGGAACAGCCTTCGTTATTTATGCACCAATTACATGGAACAAGTTAATCAATCAATTTATGCGTATGGGTAAAAATGATAGTATTGACAAAAATAATATGATTCTGCGTATGAATGAAAACAAAAGTGCAAATATGCTAAAGAGAGTAGGATCCCATAAGATGGGAAATGGGAGTCAAGATATATATAAAGATAAAACTAGAAGAGATTTTAAAAGAATGTGCATTTCTGGAAAGGATTCTAAAGAAAAGTATATTTTATGTGTGGTATGTCTTTTTTTTCTTTATATTGGTTAAATCTCACATACTTGTTTAATCTCATAACGTTAAACTTCTATTGATAATTAAAATTATTTTATAGGATAATAATTCTATCAGTCTGGAGGTAATCTGATTTCAATACTGTATATAAATTCATTACTTTACCAATTATATTATTTATTTTGATTTTTAGAACACGTTACAGCAAATTTCAAAACTTGGTTATTCAACAATCTCCACAATGAATGGCCAAGAAGCAGTTAGATTGATTGATTCTGAGTTTAAGTCATTAAGCAATACATTCTCAAGTTCATCTAATTCAGATATGGATCAAATAAATTCTTGCAGAATTTCACTAATTTTAATAGAAAATAATTTAGTAAGTTTAATTCAGTTGTATTTATTGTCGTGGAAAATATTTACGTTCCCAATTAACTTATTGTTATACTTTAGTCAGTAATGTCAGCCTTTGAAGTTTCACGCGCAATTAGAGCAATGCGACCACCAATTTCAAATGTACCGATTATTATGCTAACAACTACACTAACAGACGAGATACAGAATGAATGTATCGAGACAGGAATAAACGATTATCTCACGAAACCTCTGAAAACTGAAGAACTTGAAAATGTATTATCTAAATGGATTAGTAAAGATTACCATTGAAAATATTATGAATTTTAAATCATTTTTAAGCTTTTATCAATAATTCACATTTTATTTTTCTAAAATCTATATGCTTAATAAAAAAAAAATTTATTATAAAAGGTTTAAGTTCTATATTTTATGTATTAAAGTCTTCATTCGCATTATGAATTATATATGGATCAAATTTGTACAATAGCCAATCAAATTAGAACTTGTTAAAAGAACAACATTAAAATATGTGAGGATTTAATAAATTATATAAAGATGGCAAAATATTTATAGTAGAAAACTTTTAATTCAACTATTACTGATATTATTTATTAATACAGTGTGAGCGAGAATACATTTAAATTAATTTAAATTTTAGAGTTAGGGGTCACCAAATTAAATATATGTATCCGGATATCTTGTTCAAGTCACGATCTTTAATTCCAACTAAATCAATGAAATATGAATTAAAATGTCCTGATTAACCAATTTTGTTAGTCTACTGCAATATTCATTAAATGTGATAGACAGAAATATCAGAAACCAATTCAACATTTTGTTCGTTCAAATATCACGTACAAAGTTGAAAGTATAGTGCTTACAGGATATAACTTAATTTAAGTGTAGATATCATAATCGTAACTTTTAAAAGTATCTACACATAATACGCTTTCAACATATAGTTATTAGAATGTTAGATCGCCTTGTCATTTCGTTGACAAGTTGCTCAAAAATAAAACATGTTAGTGATTAGTGATATGACATTTATATGATACCTGAAAAATTTTAGCGTACAGTACGTACTGTACGTACTGTACGTATAGTTCTTTTCCTGCATCTGATTGGTTGTAAAAAGTGATCGGCAAAAAATTTAGCGTACAGTACGTACAGTTGGGGTGTCCAATGTACTATGTAGATCAAGTTTATGTATAGTCTCATATAAAAATTACTATTAGATTTTTTTTTTAGAGATGATCACCGATTTTGACTTTTATATTTGATAACGATAAAAGAATCTTTTACTGTGTATTCGTATTTATAAAATTTTTTTTATTACATTACGATTATGACAGACTTTAAATTTTATATAAATTTAAAAATATTTTAGTTGCTTCTTCTTCCTCATGCATTTTCACACCATCTTGAATTAATCTCGCTGATTGCTTTTTATGGTTTGTACAAACTTTTGAAAGTCCTAAAGCAATATTTTCTTCATCAATATCTTCAGACAAAAATCATAACTTTGATTGCTTTAGGTCTTGCATCATATTTGGATGGGTCTTTAAATCTAGTTTATTAAAGAGTCTTTCGACCTGCTGTTGGTGGATTATAATAAAGTAAATTTGTTCTTTAACAAATTTACATAATAACTGATATTCATAAATTTTAGAGGTTGGGGTAAAACAAAAGTTTTGAAACTTGTTCCTAAACTCTAAGGAACCTAATAATTCTTCCCAAAGGTTAAAAGTATTATTAGTTATCTTCAAATCAGTACGTAATCAATATGCTAAATTTATTTTACAGTCTGTTGGTTCTACAAGTTACTGTTAAAAAACAACAAAATAGAATGTTCAGGTAAATTCATGACCTGAATTTTCACCTAAACTGCAGATTAATAATGGTAAATGGATCCACAGGGACATCTATTTTAAAAAATTTTTATATGTTTTGTTTATCTACTGTTCCAAATTGTCAAAGAGCTCATTAAAGTCTTCATTATTTAGTAATTCAAGTGATATTAGTAGTTCTTGTCCAAAGAATGTATCAAAATATTCTCTGAGTTCATCTAAAAACTTTAATTATTCATTCACTTTATCTGGTATTTCATAAGCATGTTGGTCAGATAGAAGTTGAGCCAAATGGATTTCTTCTTAAATACAAGGTATGAGATTACTTCTGACTATAAATTGCATTAAAGACTTATATAAGTTCTTACCAAATGTAACTAAACACTGAATTTGAATGTTTAGTTTTTCATTTAAGAGTCAATCTCAAAATAAATGCCTTGTTAGTGAGTATAAAAAACTTATTAATAGATATATTTAAAATAAATATGCAAAAGTTTATAAATAGTAATTAAAAATTTACCAATCTGAAAGATATGCAAGTAATGTATTCTGATTATTTTAAAATTCCTTAATGAAGTAATTGGCAAATTCTATGTGTGCTTCATGACAGGCTAAATATTGTTTTGCAGTAAGTAATTCATATCTCCAACAACCCTGAATTGGCAATTGATATTAGAAGAAATAATACTCTAATAATCTATTATATAGTTTTTGAATTCAATCTGACTTCATATTAAGAGGTTTTCTTTTATTGCTCGAATTATATCTGTCGTAAAGATACCAATCCAAATATAGGAGATTATATAGTTGTGGTATTTGTGAGAATTCAATCAAGAAAGATAACTTGCCAAATGTCTCTTCAAAATTTGAAAAAACAATATACATTATATGCATTCTACAACTGATTCTTACTGTATCTACATTTGCCTTCTTATTAAACTAAACAATTACATTTTTTTTATTGCCCAATATATAGGCTGTGTTATCTGTTACCCACATTAAACATTTTTTTAGATTAAGCCCATGGATCATAATTGCTTTGAGAGTGCTATCTGCTACTGATTGATCAATACAGTTATGTAAATTCTCAAGATTGGTTACAATTACTAATAGAATGTTTTTTTATGATTCTAGAACATTATATATTGTTATGGGTAGATTCGACCCTAGGACCTGGAGGAAATGTTGCATAACGACCACGATCTGCACCACGAAAACTGTCGTACTATGATACCCACAACCCAAGACAAATCAAGCTCCTCATTAAGTGATGGTGCCGATCCATTGAAGAAAAAGCCACCTGCCCGATTTGGAATCCAACTGTCAAGGTAATATTACCTTGACAGGAAAAG
>CAJVQA010000334.1:0-36503 GCA_910591915.1 Cetraspora pellucida
TGAATATAAAAAATTTCAATGACCAAACATCACACAAATAGTAAATTCATAATAAAAATAGTTTATAAATACCTGATCGTACTGGTCCTGCGTGGCATCACATGTCGCGCAGCTAGCCTAATATTAGAGATTATCAGTTATCGTTATAACTTTTCGATTTAGTTAGATTGACGATCTGCATATCCTGTGATTGTGATTTATGAACCGTACGTAAATGCAACATCCAAATATTAGTATAGAAACTTATCAAGGTCGTTAGTCAAATAATGGCAAAAATACCAGAACAGCTCGAAAAAGCTATTTCAAATGAAAAAACCTATGTTTTGATTATAACCAATTCACAGACCGTACACCTATTGCATGTGGAGGTTGTGGAGAGGTTTTTCGGTGCGAAATAAAAGATAAAAATTTAGTAGTAATTCTTAAGTGTCTTAAATTTGATACAGATTTAAATGATACTGACTTAAGTTTAGATGAAAAAATTAAAGCTTTTATTAATGAGGTATTTTATTTTGTTACGTTGAAACCTTAAATACATCCTAATACCACAGAATAATAAAATAGTAAATCATGTATTAAATTCTAGCTTAAACTACTACAACAAATTAGTAACAAAGGAACCGCCAATCCAAACATTATTGCATTTTATGGTGTCACGAAGGGTATATATTCATATAATTCCTGAGTATTAAACGAGTGTCGTCAAGGGAAAGCTGTCATCAAGTTTTCAATTTTATTTTGTACTGGGCTCAATCTATTTGATTTATTAGTGACTATGTCCGGTGCAAAATATAATTGAAAACTCGATGACAGGTTTTCCGTTGACGGCACTCATCATTTAAACGAAAAT
This sequence comes from Cetraspora pellucida, assembly GCA_910591915.1. Lineage (NCBI taxonomy): Eukaryota > Fungi > Glomeromycota > Glomeromycetes > Diversisporales > Gigasporaceae > Cetraspora > Cetraspora pellucida. The sequence continues at coordinate 851 of CAJVQA010000334.1, forward strand.
ATTTGTCTAATTAGAATCTATAGATAACGGCGGACATTATAGTATGGTTTTAGAATATGCTGATGGGGGGAATTTATTTAATTGTCTTGACAATAAAAAACTACAATGGACAAATAAATTATGTATAGATGAGGAAATAGCATGCGGGCTTTCATTCCTACATGATAATGATATTATTCATGGAGACCTTGTAAGTATTATATGCTCCATTTGGTTTTATATTTATGAATTCGCTAATGCTCTAATAATTCAGCACCTGAATAATATCTTAATTCATCATGAAAAACCGAAAATTGCAGATTTTGGACTATCAAAGCAGATAAATGAGATAGCTATGATATCAAATTCAAATCTTGATGATCCTGAGGAGGATATTAAGGGAGTAATGGAATACACAGATCCTCAATGCCTTTTGAAAAAAGGTAAAAAAAAGTAAGGAATCTGATGTCTATAGCTTTGGTATAATCCTTTGGGAAATTTCAAGTGGAAAGCCACCATTCCAAAGCATAAAAAAAACACAACTAGCCCTCGCTATTCATCTATGCAAAGGAAATAGAGAAGTTCCAATAGAAGGTACGCCGTCTCAATATATTGAGCTTTACAAAGACTGTTGGGATGACAATCCTGATAAGCGTCCAAAAATAAAATCAATTCATGATATTTTAAGCAAGGTTTTTTATGAAGAGAGCAAGATCGAGGAAAGTATAGGTGATATAGAAAGTGCGCAAACAGATGACTTGCAAAGTAGTCGAGGAAAGATGTTAGCTCAAATAGATGAATTAAAAAATCAATACTTACTAGATCTGTATGAAGCTCCTGAGTTTAAAGAAGCATTAGAATTATATGCAAGCCGCGAGGGACATGGAGCGTTAGGGTGTTCAAAATACTAGTAAATCAAACATTAATTAGGGTTGCATATGATAGATTTTTTTATGAAAATCCGAATTTACTGCGGATAATATCAACTTTCGGTACACTTTTCTCTTGAACTAGTATAATAATTAATGTTCAAATTTTTTTTAAAAGATAGAGCAAATTGTATACTTTAGTGCAACAGAGCCATTTTTTTCAATTTACATTATTTTATAAAAGTAAATTCTTTAACAATGTAAATGAACTTTACCTAAATTTGACAGACATAAAGCTATTGAAATTTGAAAAACTGACGTTATTGGTGAAAAGAGAGTAATAAAAGCTATCGATTAAAAAAAAATATGATATAATAAAATTATATTCTTCGCTCAAAAAGTGTACCTTTAGTAGTTGTTTTAAAAAAATTTTTTGCATTTACAAATTAAAACAATGCCACGTCCCAAAACAGCATTCAAAACAACATTCAAACGACGTTACCATTTAAAAAATGCACGTAACCAACGTCAATTTTCTAAAAAGAAAATTGATAGTAGTGCGAATGAGAACAGTGACAATATATTGACAAGTTCGCAACCATTAAATATAGAAATTGGTAGTAGTGCGAATAATAGTGTCAATATATTGACAAGTTCGCCACCGCCATTAAAAGTAGAAATTGAAATTGAAATTCAACAGCAAAAGATTAATAAACTTCTAGAGCATGTAATTGACTTGCCCGATTCAATTCTTACAACATTTATAGATATAATTGAAAAAGTTGCTAAAGAACAACTTAATCAACCAAAATATTCAAAAACGTGGAACATGTTTTTAAATATTGCAAGAAAAATGGATAATAATGATTTAAATCTTAGTATATCGTTATTAAAACTTATGAGGTATAAAAAAGAGCCTCAAATTGGTCAAATTTTCTCCAAACATTTACAAAAAAAAGCTTGTAATTTTATTGAAAAATCGATATACCATCACATTATTCAAAAAAAAATTAATCACTTGAAAAAAATCAATAAATCACTACATGGTAAAGTTGGCAAATCTAAACAGATTCATAAAAAAAAATTTTCTTTGATTCATTTCACAGCATGTAAAGTGTCTAAACTAACTAATAGACAATTAAAATTAGTTATTCAAAGCCAACTTATGGAAAATAGAAAACAGTATAGTGCTAAAGCTGTTTCTATGGCCATGCAAGTTTGTGAAATTGGAGAAATGTTGTATCAATCTGACATAACTTGTACAAAAAAAGTAATAAAAAAAAAAACTCTTTTTCATAGATCTCAAAACAATAAATAAACAAAAAAGAAAATCGCAAAAACTAACTAACTAAAGGACAAGATAATAATACTAACTGCAGGATAATCTGTGACCTTTTATAGACTAATCTAAAACAAACTAAGATATACTATTACAGGAAAAATGAGAAAACACAAACCCTATACTGAAAACAAAGAAAATATTTCAAGCCTATTAGGGCTTACAGTTTTCTTTACTTTTACAGTAACACAAATCCTCAATATGCAAAACAGTCATAAATATGTTACCAGATAACAGAAACAATCTCAATACAAACAAGCTCCTTACAACCATCTTAGCAAAAATAACAAAAAAACTACAAGCAAATATCAAAAGACCTTAATACCATTGTTAAAACAAAATAACAAAAATGGCAAAAATAATTTACCTTCATCTAACAGTCATGTGATCATGTGTACTTTCAACTACAACAACAACAGAACAAAACAAACAGGTTTAACCAACGATAAAACCAGTTCATAGGCAACAACAACAACTATGTAACAATTACACAAAACAACAACTTTTATATTACTATAAGTGATATACAAACACAAGCACATAGTCCCAATATGGAAATGAAAATTAAATATACAGCACAGCAGATCTCAGAACCAATTAACACCAGTTACCAAACCAAGCCCTTCCAAACAGAGATGTACCTTGACCAAAACATGAAAACTGAGTCGATTAACACAATACTAAGTACTGAAAACTTAACAGAAAATGATACACAAACTAGATGCACATACAGCCAGACAGTTAAGAGTAGAACAACTGCAAACACAGATTTAGAAAATAATACAGATTATATGCAAATGTGAACAAAACAACTAAATTAAAATATAGATGAAAAAATAGTAGAATCCTTTGACCTAACACTCTGGAATTACCAATCTACAATGAAAGCTTTTCAAGCAAAAGAGAAACTACAAGAGCTTATTACATACAAATTCAAGACCAAACTTGTACAACAAATACTACCATATATAATCAAATCCAAATTTAGACATACTGATTACATTTTCTTTACTACCTTTAAAAGAGCCAAACTCTTCATGCCTCAACATCAAATAGAGTATGAAAACCTATTCATAAACATGATACAAAAATACAAAAAAGAAAACAAAATAACCATCAATGACAAACAAACAAGAGACAAGATATATCTCAAACTTCATTAAAAACTGTATATTAATCACATTGCTAATACGAATTTTAATACATGTTTACAAAAACATATATATCAACTATTAATATACTATAAAGGCATTACAAGAGATGAAAAAACAATAGACAAAGAAGACATACAAGAAGCAATTGTAGAGGCAACAAAAAACAAACTACAAAAACTTCCTGACACACTAATGAGATCTCAGATAAATAAAAGTCATCCTATTATTCAAACTTCTAATAAAATCCAAGTCACAAACAAAACTTGTAGTTATAGCATTACATAGAATATTTGAATTCAAAAAGCTACCACCTACCTACTTCACTGAACTTCTACTATTGCCACATAATGTAAATAATCTAGATTACAGAATCAAGTACCTTTTTCCAATAACAGAAAAAAGAGAACTAAGAAGACTTGCACACTATAGAAAACATCTACAAGAATTTACAGCTTTAATAAAATTCCAGATCACTTCTTTAACTTACCTCTACCAATATCAGAAAAATCAGCACTTCCACCTGCATATCAAGACATAGAAAATCCACAACTAAGAGCATGCTTTCTAATAGACAGAGCCAACCAGGATACAGATATGCAAGACATTATTACAAGACTTAGAGAATACTTTAATTTTCAAAACATCACAAATGACTATTTCTTAGTTAAACCCATTTTGCCAAAAGATCCAACCAGAATTAAAACCCAGAACACATACAACTACCCAATTACAGATAATACTAAAGCAGCAACCTTTATATATAAAGTTAAAAGAACATACAAAATCACACTACCTATTTCTAAAGCGATCATGACTTCAACTTTACAAACAAGCCCAGATTATCTATTGACCCCAAGATGATTACAGAAGTCAACTTTACTATTCTATTAGATATACCTAAAAGAATAACTGAAACTGCACGCCTTCTTCAATCTTACTACTACTTTTAAAAACTGCTCACAAAATAGATACAAATATCAGAAACAAACAAAGAAACCATAGATGATATAGATACAAATAAAGAGGCAAAGCCCCAAATATCTGATACTATCGCACAAATACAAGAAGACCTCAAAAATCGAAAAATAGATACAACTGACATTATACTACCAATAACAAGCCAAGATACTGCAACCATAATACTATCAAAACTCAGACAACATTATATAGTCAAAGCAATATCTAAACACATTCTAAAACTACTGCCACTTCCTGAATCTGAATGGGAGATATTTTGTCTCTATCTAAACTAAATGCACTACAACAAAAATAAGAATAAGACATCATCACCTACCATCACAACAACTCCAAATTCACTAGAAAAATTGACTATGAGCTCTTGAACCCACTTTCTTCACAAATTAATAATAATCTAACAATAGTAACCTACAATGTACAAGGCCTGAATGACAAACTCAAACTACAATTATGGCTCGAATACTGCCAACAGCATCAATACCATATTAAAAGTATGACAAAAACAAAATTAGCTGACTTAACCTATACAGAACTATTTATGAGCAATCCCTATTATTATGTATACACCTCAAACTGCAATACTTAATAAGCAGTCAAAAGAGAAACAAGCCTTGGTACCACAATTGCAATTACCAAACCACTTAGACCCTACATTCACAACATCATAACAGAACCAGAAACTGCTATCACAATAGACTTCTTTTTTCCAAACAAAAACCAAATTTGAATAATTTTCATCTATCTACCAACTACAAATCATTTTCTCAATAAGACTACATAGCAAATAATAACACAATAGGTAAACCAGGCAACAGCTAAAGCCTATTATACAATTGTTCTTGGAGACTTCAATATCAACAGAAAACCTAAAAAAAAAATAGTTCCACTCTTCAATACTCTAAAACTACATGGACTACTTAGCACACTTGACTATGTCAATGTTACAGATCCCACATGGAGTTAATAAAAAATGAATAGCCAAATAGATGACATCTGAGTCCTAACACAACTTATACATAATATAACATCCCCTTAAATAACCTCTTCTAATGGAATAACAGATAGTGATCACCAAATTGTACCACTACAATGGGCATACAACACTTAAATAAAAAATAACAGACAAAAACAAAAAAAAAGAGAAATCTTTAAATATGACCAAGTAACACCAGATATGTGAACAGAATTCTCCAGCTCAATAACAACCTACCTACAAGAAAATGCAACTATATAAGAAATAAACAATACTAGCACATTAAACAAACAATGATATGAGCTTAACCAAGCAATTATTATAGCAGCCAAGAAGAACATAACTAGAATCAAGACCCAGCCTCGAACATTCTATACCTTCTTTACCAAAGCCACCAAACTCCATATAGGCCTTAAGCACATCAATAAACTAATAAGACAAATACAAGCAGACACACAAACCCCTAATGTTATTCTAATACAAATATACAATAAGGATATAGATTAATCAACAACAAAACAGAAATGCAAATCAACTATATTATGACAGAGGACATGATACCCACTAATAAGAAGGCACTAATCACACAGTTAAAAGATCAGCAAAAGACAATATACCAAGCCAGAAAACTAGAAAACAATCTTGCTCACCAAAGCACAATTAATAAATACATCAACAAATGTTATAACAACTTTAATAACAATACTACTCACATGATCAATAGCATACTAAAAAGGCATACAGACCCAGTTCTTCTTCACAATATATACAAAGCAGACAATATTATTACAAAACTAGAATTAATATAAAAAGAAGTACAAACATACTACAAGAACTGGACAAAGCCTAACTTTCCAAACTGAAATCTCTAGAAGGAGTGGAAAGAAGAATACAAACCTATAAACAACATTCAAGACTACTGATACAAGAACATCTCTGATCTAATTATCCTGAAAGAGTTAGATAAGACCATCAAGAAATCACCAACTGATAAAGCAACTGGACTACATAGCATCTTAAATGAGATACTAAAACACCTGGGGAGCATTGGTCTAATGCAACTCTGCACAATATTAAATGCATGTCTAATACTAAACACAATTCCAAAAATTTGAAAGAATAGCAACATTTATCTCATCTCCAAAAAAATCCAAATTCACAAGACAACTAAATAATACATGATCTATAACTCTCATAGAACATACCCAAAAAATCCTAACAAAAATAATTACTAACAGACTTAATAATATCCTTACTAGATATCCTATACTCAATAATAGCAACTATGTAGCACTGCCAAACACCTTTACAGCTATACCAATATCTACTCTAACACATATTATAGAAAGTGCAAATGCCTCTAAACAAGAACTATGGCTATTATTACAGGACAGGTTAAAAGTCTATAACTCCATTCACATCCTGTAAAACCTTATAGTAAATAAAAATATCAAAGAATATAATTAATCTAATAAGTAATATTTTTACAGATCGTGTAAATTCAGTAATCACAAATTATGGCAACACATCAAAATAACCAGTCTATGATGGGATAAACCAAGGAGAGATGATCACCCCTCTACTATAATGGATATATCATGCCCCTTTGTTAACCAAAATTACCAAGAAACACAAAGGATATGAAATAAAAACAAATATATCTACTCTGAACAACAATAGTACCACCTACAAAATTAATCATCTAGTATTAGCATATATGAATGATACTATTTGGATTGCTACATCAAAAGAAGAACTATCTAAAATTATAACTACTGCAACTACTTTCTACAACCTAACCAACATTCAGATCAATCCAACAAAATTAGTCCTAGCAATAAACATAACCAAGACAACATCTAGCATAACATTTAACAACATATCAATTACCAGTATTTCAACAAAAAAAGCATTTAGATTTCTTGAATATTGGTTTACAATAGGAAAGAAACAAACCTCTATACATCAAATTATAACAGAAGAAGCAATTGACACAATCAAAAACTCAAATATGCAAAAATCACAGAAAAACAAGTCATCTATATAATTAATTCAGTAATACTTACTAGAATTGCCTACCATATACAAAACTCTAAACTACCAGATACTATTTGCAATAAAATTACACACAGCTATACAACTATAGCAAAACATAAAGCAGGCATGGCTACATCTATCCCAAACTTCACAATGTTTCATCACAAAATATATGTTCTTCAGAAAGTGAATAACATACAAAACCAACAACACATTGCTCAAATAATATGTCAACTCAATCATCACAACTTCTACAACTCAATACTTAAAATTTAACTACAACAAATCCAAAATGTAGCTGCAACTAATACATCCATATTGATTGATTACTTATATACCTTAAGCTAGAAAAAACACTTCTCAACTACAGCCAAAATGTTACAAAGTCTATACCAAGTAAAAGTCTTAATAAAGCATGCTAACACCTGGCCCAAACCCTTAATATTCAAAGGTACAACTATAAATTATACTTTACAACAACTCAAATCAGCCTACAAAATCAAAACAAATTTAACAAATTGGAAATATATGCAATAGAACAATGTACAAACTATATACACTCACAAATGCTCAGCTGGATGCATATCACACAAACTATAACAAAAATTCAAAGAGGCAGAAAACCCAAATAGGTTGAGTATATAACTCAGAAAACTAATAAAATCATTAAATACAAGAGCCATATACTGCTTATACCAAACCCCTATATATTTAAAGCCAAACAGGTTAACAAGAAAGACTGAATCTATAACACTAAAACAAAAAGTATAGAAAAGATATTTTCAATAAAAGATCAGCATACAACAATACACCACTAGATAAGGACACCAAATAGTACAACTTTACAACCATGTTCTGGATGCAATCTCAATAAAGCACAACTATAAAAAACAAAATGTACCTCAACTCATCCTACAGCATACCTTAGACAGATTAAAGTAGACTTCAAACACAACATCAAATATGATACAGAAGAACTAGCAACAATACATTTTGACAACAGGCCTAATAAAAAACCTATAACTAAGCCAGTTAACAAATCATTTATCAAATCACATCAATGAACTTTTACTAATATAACCAATACAATATTACTTCAAAAGGCAGCTGAAGACCTTTAAAACATGTACTAAAACACATCAAAAATGCAATCAACTGATATTAAGTTAGTGTCCTATAAACCAAATTCAACAGAAATTACCTTAGTCATCTGGAAAAATGACAAATCAAAATCTTAGTTTTGCTTTAAAAACTACAACTGGCCAAGCACCAATAAAGCATTATGCATAGCTATAATATGCATTGTACTTAGTATTTATGAAAACACAAACATAACTATACACACTAACAAAAAACAATTTATTCAAATAGCAGAGTTTATTCTAAATACTCCATCCTGGCATAATACTCAGACCTACAAAATTTTATTATGACCTAGCTGGCTAACACTAAAAGTAATCATTGAACAAAGATCTCAGCAAATCTAGTTTCAATATAATGAAGCATTGAACATTATGATCAGATCCAATATTACTATACATCATCTTAGCATAAACCAACAGCAATAAGACATGACATCTTCACTATAAACTGACACAATGCATGTATTGAGCATGTATCCAGACAATTTATCTAACATATTAATAATGCATATCATGTTGCTACATGGCATACCCAAAATTGAATAAACACTTGAAACATAATATATGAAGAAATTAACTAAGAAACCTTCCATAATTTCATAAACTTTAATGACAAATCTACTTTCAGATATACTCATCCCTCTTATTCAAATCTGAAGGCCTTCAAAATCAAATTCTTTCTCAATGAACTACCTATCCAAACAGTACTTCACAAATGCAACCCCAAAAAATATAATAATCCAAATTGTCAGAGATGCAAAACCAACCTTGAAACCAACAAATATTAAACATAATGTCATACTAATAATATTAATATCAACTCTATTATTGAGAACACAATAACAAAAATTCTTTCTAAACATCAACTAAACATATTACAAAATTTGGAAACCCTTACTTCACTATTAATTCTATTTAACATTGATGACAAACAAGAGAACACAATCACGAAAGGCATTATTACTTTACACCAAAGCAAAACAATTAATAAGTTTATAAACAAAAAAACAAAGCATACAGCTACTGAAATAATACTGCATAAAATCAGCAAAGCAATATACAAACAAATATGGATTATATGATGCCAAACAACACCTAAAGACCAAAATACACCAAACCAACAATCCTTAAATATTACTACATCTAGTAAACTAATTCAATCTAATACAACAACCTTAGACAATACTAATGCTCATATCTATATACCTATTAATTACAAAAGCCCACAAGTTGAAAAAAGAATTAATATTTGGACTGAGAACTTCAAAAATCATAATGCATTACCTAACCCTATAGCAACAATTCAGGACTAAGCAAGGCCTTTGGCCCCTCTTAGCAAAGTTTGGATTAGGAGTAAATTAGCTCTAGCTTTAGTTTTTCATAGATAAGAATATATATTATGTTATATCATGTAATGTACCTATATATAAAATTCAATAAAGAAAACTAAGACAAGACCTTGCTTTTTTTTAAAAAAAAAAAAAAATAAGCAAATGGTTAATAGATGAAAAGCCTGATAAATGGTTTTCTGTAGATACACTTGTCAGGTGGCATCAAGATGTATCAAATATTTATTTAATTCAACAGTGCTCTATTGTTAAAAATTCTAGATGGTTTACTTTTAGGATTATGACAAATGAATCAATATATGAAGATAATAAAGTTTTCATCATATGTTTTATATATTGGATCTAATTACTAATGAACCAAAAGTTACTTTGTTAGAACTTGAAGATTTAGCTCAATGTTCTGGAATTTTAGTTGCTTGTATTGTTATTAATTCTTGTAATCAATATCAATTAGATTCAACTAAGTGTTTAATCTGGACAATAGACAATATGAAATATATGTCTGATTCTAAAAATAGTGTGATAACACTATTTAATAAGGAAATTAAATTGAATTTGTTTCAAATTTCTTGTGAACTTCATGTGACTTATATAATGATGATAAATTTTGAAAATATCACTTTTGGAAAACTAAAAGACAAAAAAGGATTTTCTATTCAAAAACATTCTTTTAATTTATTTTATCTTATTTGAAAATTACATAATGGTTATAATGAAAGTAACAAAACAATCTTATGAATATGAAATCATCATATGTTTTTGATTTGTATTTTAAGTTATTTAATATTTGGTTAACTAAATTTCAAAAACCTTTAAGGTAATGATGACTATACAAACTACAAGTAACAAGACAACTAGTAGAAAGAAGAAATGTTTTAGAAAATTTTACTTTTTGGTTTTTGAATAAGCTAAAATCACAAAAAAAAGTGCCAAAAACTTATCTTGAAAATTAGGAACTTCTTCAACAATGGCTTATAGACCCAAATTTAAAAATGCAGATAGAATGTCTTGTAAAGTTTAGTGAACAAATTTATAAACCAATTATGAATTTTTTTATTGGTTCTGATAAAAAACTACGAATTCTTCAACCTGACAATCAACTATCATCACTTTTACCTGGTCAAAAAGCCCATGAAATGCCTGATGCAGTTATTAAATCAATAGAAAATTTATATAGAATTAGAGATAATATTTGATCACTTTTTGACAAAGAATTATGCAATGCCATTGATATTTTTAATGAAGAAGATTTTAGAAATTTTTTTAATAATTTAGAAGCTGGCATTGATAAGACCATAAATTCTTTGAATAAGTGGATAAGTATGTGGCTTCATCTTTCATTAAGCATATGTTGATTAGGTGGTAAATATGACTACAAGTTTGCTAAAAGTTATATATATATAAAATTTAAAAAGCAACAAAATCAAGTTCCTAGTCTCAAAGAGTTGTGTTATACAACTCTTTTAGAATTAGATATTAAACAATCTAATTCTAATGTTTCAACTTGCTTCAAGCAACAGAAGATCCATTATTTATGGAAGAGCTACTTAACTTTGCTAATTCTGATAAACCAATTCATGCTTTTCCTTTGCTATATAAATTTGACAAATGTCAAATTTATTATATAGTTATTCATCAACAACAGGTCGAGGGTTTGTTCAATAAGTATAACCTTAAATGTCATACGAACATGAATATTGAAACTAAAAAAGCTAAATTTATCTTTTGAGTGTCAAGCAAGTTTCTTTATCTAATGAAGAATTGGCGTTGCAAAGAAAAAATAAAAGAAAATTAAATGAACGAAATAATGAAAAACAAAGTAATAAAAAACAGGTAACGTTTGAAGAAATAGAAGCCAATAAACTGTTTAGTGAGTTGTTCGATAAATAAAGAAAATAAGTGAAAGTTAAATTTTCTGAGTTGTTCGATAAATAAAGAAAATAATAAATGAAAGTTAAATTTTCCGAAATTTCCGAAATTATTTAAAAAACCGGTAAAAAATCCTTAAATATATACCCCGACTATTATTTGATTTACTAGTATTTTGAACACCCTAATGGAGCGTGCTAATGCATCACAAAAGAAGAGAAGGCGACGTTGAAGAAGAAAAAGGTGATGTTGAAGAAAAAAAAGAAGGCGACGTTGAAAAAGTAGTTATTAATTTTTTGACATCAAAGGATAAACTCACTTCAGATGATAAGCAATCTTTGGAGATTGAAGCCAATAAATTTTTGATGATGCCACAAAAGATAGAAATGCTAATTGATAAAGTCAATAGTTTTTTTAAACCGGAGAATCAATTAACTTTAATGGATATAAACGTCTTAAATGTAGCAGCTAATCAATTTTTGGCTTTAAGGCATAAAAAAACTTGGAAGCTTCTGAAGATGGCGATAAATAAATTCTTCGCCTCATCCAAAGATGAAAGAGAAAGAGTACTAAAAAATGAAATCAGAAATTTTATGAAAACCCCACTTTCCGTGGAAAACAAACTATCTTTGGAGGGTAAACAGTTCATAGAGAGTAAATTGATAGCAGACATAACAACTTTGGAAAAAGTTTTGGAAAAAGCATCAATTTTGGGAAAAGCCTTGAAAGAAGAAATTTTTGAAAAAAATGCCAAAGAACTCCTGAATTTAACAGCTAAAGAAAATTTGGAAACAGCAGTAAATAAACTCATAACCTTGAAGCGTAAAAGTGTATTGTTGATATTAGGTAGTGGAGGCACGGGTAAATCGACGTTTAACCGGTATCTTGCTCGTCTTCTATGGGAAAAATACAAACAAGACATGACGCAACCCGTCCCTTTATTTATCGCATTAGCGCCATTAGAAAGATTTATAAATAAAAATCAGGATTTTATTGAAGCTTACTTACAGGAAAAAGGCAAACTATCCACAGACCAAATTAATGAATTACGGAAAAGGAAGTTTGTATTTATTTTAGATGGTTATGATGAGATTGCTGAACGTGATCGGCATTGCTATGACAGCAATATGTTCTCTAACTGGATAAATGCGAAAATTATCATTAGTTGTCGACCAGAATACCTAAATAAAGGCTATGAAGAAATATTTTGGCCTAAGAAAACCGGAAAAAGAGGGTTCCAAGAACTGACACTTACACCATTTTCGCGGACTGAAATAGAACAATATATAAACAATTACGTTCATCATTTCAAGGAAAGTAATTCATCACTATGGGACGCAGACAAATATATACAAAAAATAAACGATATACCACAAATAAAAGATCTTGTGTGCAATCCTATTCTATTAAAAATTACTTTGAATGTTTTACCAGGTATTCTCATAGACAAAGAATCAACTCAGATAAATCATAAAGTTTTATATGATGAATTTATTAAAAAATGGTTTGAGCGTGCTTACGATCGTTTAAAAATCATTCAATTGAAACCTGAAGAAAGAGAAGAGTTCAATCATTTAAATAATGATTTTACTGAGCACTGTTTAGAATTTGCCTTCAAGATGTTTATAGATAATAATAAAGTAGTTGTTGACTATAATTTAGAAAATAAGGAGATCACGTCTGACTGGGCGACGCTTTTAGGAGATCTAAATGTGAAATATCGATTGATGCGTTTTAGCATGCCATTAATTCGACGTGGAAATCAACATTCGTTCTTCCATAAATCATTACGAGATTACTTAATCGCTTGTGCATTGTTAGATTCACTTAATGATACGTCAGAAGCAACTCTCTTTAATAAGAAATCGATTATACCAGAACCTGCAATTCAAAATTTTATTATATTTTCTAAAAATAATGCAAATATTCAAATTGCTTCCACCAATGCCATTACAGTTCTAACACGTGCCAAAATACAACTTTCAATAAATTTAGACAATATTCGTATTCAAGGGGCGGATTTGAGTGATGGAGTTTTTAAAAATTTACAATTTGTACGAGCAGATTTAAATGGTGTCAATTTTCGAAATGCAAATCTTCAAAGTGCAAATTTCAAAGATGCAACTCTTCAAGATGCAAATCTTCAAAATGCAAATCTCCAATATGCAAACCTCCAAAATGAGAACATTAAAAATATATATTTCCGAAATGCCAATCTCCAATACGCAAAACTTGATACTAACGGAGTAACTTATGTTGGAAATTGTTATTTGTATGGAATTAAAGCTGAAGGGAATGAACATAAGGCGTTCATTTATTGTCAGCAATCTGCGGAGATGGGGCATGCTAAAGGATTATTTAATGTTGGATATTGTTATGAACATGGAATTGGAGTGGAAAAGGATGTAAAAAAGGCGTTCATTAATTATCAAAAATCAGCAGAGATGAATAATCCTGACGGAATGTATCAAATCGGTTATTGTTATTATTTAGGAATTGGTGTTGAAATTGATAAGCATAAAGCATTTGTTTATTATTTGAAGTCAGCTGAGGCGGGTAATTCTATGGGAATTCAGAAAACTGCCATTTGTTACTATTACGGAATTGGCATAGGTAAAAATGTTGAAAATATCGTGATTGGATTCAAAAGTAAGCTATTTTTTAAATTTTAATATTTTGAAAGATTTTCATAAGAGTTAAATAATTTATTAAGCTTGTAAATATTAATTATTTGTTAATTTGCCTGTAAGTAAAAAGAACATTTATTACTGATTGGAATTAGAAACAAATTCACAAATCAAATACTTATTTACCATTATCAATACCTTTAACCCATTTTATTCGCATTAATTATTCTTTCAGTGAGTGAGTATAAAGAACATCTATTAATCATTGGAATTAAAAACAACACAAATCAAAGGACTAACATATTTACCATTGCCCAATACCCTTCATATCATGTCAGTGAGTGAGTATAAAGAATATTTATTAATCATTGGAATTAAAAGCAAGGTCACAAATAAAAGAACACATAAATACTTATTTACTATTACCTAATACCCTTCAAACCATTTCATTCACACTAATTATTCATTCAGTCGGTAAGTATAAAGAACATTTATTAATCATCGGAATTAAAAACAAGTTCACAAATCAAGAACATAAATATTACCTAATACACTTCATATTTATTAATCATTGGAATTAAAGCCAACTTCACTAATCAAAGGTCTAAATACTTATTTACTACCCTTCAAATCATTTCAATCACATCAGTCATTCATTCGTGAGTGAGTATAAAGAATATTTATTAATCATTGGAATTAAAAACAAGTTCACAAATCAAGATCATAAATACTTATATGAAAATCATTTCATTTGCACTAATTTAGTCGGTAAGTAGAAAATTATTAAAATTAATATAAGGCTTAAAGTAGCATTTGCAGATAAAATAAAATACGATATATTATGCTTTAATTATAAAGTGACCCTAAATATGGAAAATGTGCACATTGTAATGAAGATAACATGCAGCCAGCTTGGTGTCTATCATGCGACCCTGACATGGAAACAAAATGGACAAGTAAAAATAAGGGGTTTGACGATTTCATGAAAATGATACAACTTAGAACTCGGGATATGAAAGCATTATTGAGTGGATTCCATATGACAAATTAATTAATACAAAAAAAATAGGTGAAGGAGGATTTGCTCAGCAATCTGGTTGGATGGTATACGAAAAATTGATGATATTAAAATTAATGATGACAACTATTTCTATAAAAGATCACGAGAACAAAATAGTACCGTTGCACTCAAGACTTTGTCCGGTTCTTTAAATGAAGTAAGTTAAATTTATTTATTCAATAATTTTTAAATAAATTATAAACTAATTCATTTATTTATTTTATTTATTTATTTTATTTATTTTATTTATTTATTTATTTCATTTTTTTTTATTTTATTTATTTATTTTATTTATTTATTTTATTTATTTATTTTATTTATTTATTTTATTTATTTATTTCATTTATTTATTTTATTTATTTATTTAATTATAAAGTTTGAGAATCTTATAACATGTCGTTTATGGGGTAGTCAACTTAAAATATACGGATTAACTCAAAACAGCGAAAATGAATACTTGATGGTATTTCAATACGCTGATAATGGAAGTCTTCACAAGTTTTCAAGAAAAAATTTTCGTAATCTTAACTGGCAAACTAAATTAAAACTACTTTTTGACATTTCTAAAGATTTATATAACATTCATATTTCTAAAGATTTATATAACATTCATATTTCTAAAGATTTATATAACATTCATAATGCAGGATATGTCCATGCTGACTTTCACAGTGGTAATCTTTTGCAAGAGAAAGGCGTTAGTAAAAATATGCAATCTTACATTTCAGATCTGGGATTATACAAAAAGGAAAACGAAAATTATTCAAGTAGTTATATTTATGAGGTTATGCAATATGTAGCACCTGAACTTTTACTAGGTCAAGAGTTCACGAAAGCTGCCGATATTTACGGCTTCGGTGTCATCATGTTAGTGATGTCAACTGGACAAAGGCCTTCTGATGGCTATGAATTTGCACCTGGAACCCCGAATTGCTATATCGAATTTGCTAAAAAATGTAAGGATCTTGATCCAGAAAAGCGGCCTAATGCTTGGAATGTTTATAATAAGTTTTACGAATGGTATAGCATCATGAAAAGTTCAGATGATACAAATGAAATTAAAAAGCAATTCTTGAAAGCAGATAAATAGAAAAGAATTATCAATTGTCTTATAAAAACATCCGACCATATATATACTAGCAAAATTATCAGTACACAAGAAATATATTAAAGCAAAATCTATTAACTTTGTTAAAATCTTTTCTGGTAAATATTATATAGATTTAATTTATAGTATTTTAACTAAACTAGTATATGACCAGTCACTTCTTAGACAGTCTTATTTTCTAACATAAATTTAAAGTATATTTCTAATAAACTACTATCGAATGACCCGAAATGCAACCTTTAACTATGTTCAAATATTTATATATTAAACTTTTATAATTGCACTTTTTTATGGTTCTTTAAATGCATTTTGAAAGATTTAACTGTATATTAAAGCTAAAAGCGTATACAGTTAGACCTCTCTCTAGTCACCTACTCTATAGTCACATTTGCTTATAATCACATAAAATTTTATAACATTGAACCTCTATATAGGCACAAACTCTATATAAGCATCAAATTATTAAAACCAAAGGTGTGATTATAGAGAGGTTTGACTGTAAATACAAAAATAAATAAGTTGTTATACGATTTCTAGTATATAAAATATTAATAAAAATACCATACAGCGTAGACTAAAAAAAACCCATTTATAATACCCGAAACCTTAGTATAAAGTACTCCGGGTAATAAGGACGGATTAATTGTACTTTAGAATACAACCTCAGGAAGAAGTTCGTCTGATTGGCTAAAAAATCCAATTTAATTTTACATTATTTATACAGTTTAGAGTACTTTTTAAAAAATGAAACCTAATCATAATGAAATAAAAAAAAAGCCGTATAGAAGGTTTCATTAGAACTGTAGGACTCCATAGCCAAAAAATAAGATCTACTCAAAACCCGATAAAATCAAGCTAATTTATTCAAACAGACGATAATTAGATCTTATTTTGACTATGGAGTTCTACAGCTCTAATGAAACCTTCTATATGGATTTTTTTTTTTTTTTTACTATATTATAGTTGGTTTTTGTTTTTTTTAAAAAAAGTACTCGAACTGTATAAATAATGTAAAATTAAATTGAATTTATTGGCCAATCAGACGAACTTCAGCCTATGAGATATTACTGCGGCACACATTACGATCCACATTATTGAAATTACTTATTTGTGATGAAGCACGATTATTATTTATTAATTTTCGAGTGGAAAGCGCCAACTATTCAATATCGATTCAGACGGTTAGAGATTGTTGTTAGCTATAGATCTTCAAAGCGAATAACTATCCTATGTACTTGAGGTTACACATAATAAATATTGTTAGAGGCAGAAGCGCCATGAACGTTGCGTAGTTAAGCCACTATTGAATTAAATACGCTGATCCTGTAGAGATAAAAGCCACCTACCCTATTTGGTTTGACAGATGTCAAGGTAATATTACCTTGCCAGGATGAGTGTGACCGTGGCACTATGGCATGATTGTGTCAATGAGAGGAAAAATACTAGAGTAACGAAAGGGCGTGAACGTTTCCCTCAAACCTTCCCTATGTAAAAAAATGTATAAAAAGCCCTTTAGTTCTAGAAGAAAGAATTAGTCATGGCTTTTAAAAAATAAAATAAACCTTTAAAGATGCCCAGTTTGACCATCGTAACGCACTTCGTTCCGTGTAACTTACTCAACTCTAGCCTTAGACCGCCAAACCGTTGAGTAACGCCTTTCTTTTGCTGCGTGTGTGTTGTTAGTTTTACCTCTGACGATTGAATATGAAATTAATATTACTGCCGGGTATTATTTAGTAACGGGGATCTCATAGAACGAAATTCATTTGGATTGTCTGATGTAAATCAGGATAATTTATTGCATTAAAGTACTTTTTAAGAACTCATGTCAGGGACGATGATTTTTTGCAGTGACTAAGACCAAATTCTGTGATGCGATGTGTTGTTTTTTCATAATTTAGTACCGATTCTGCGATTAGATGTGCTTAGAAAAAAAAAGAGTGCAAATATATTTATTCATTAAAAAACTTAATTACCGTTAAAATATAACATGCTTAATTACTTTAAAAAATCAAGTGAGGGTTTTGACGATCGCTATTTAAAAGTTTATTACTATATATTGAATAACTGTGTTCTACACTACAACTAGAAACCGGAAGTCCTATACAGTATAATATTCGATAATAGTAAAGATGTTTGCATTCCTATCCAATAATCATGAAAGTTTTATGTACTCTACATACATATTCATACCAGTTACTCTGGGACAATTTTTATGCATAAAAATCACGATTCCGTGAGAAACTCTCATTTATTTGAAATTCTGACATTCTGCTGTGATTAAGACCAATTCTGTGGTTAGCTGTGTTTAAGAAAAATTCTGCGGTATTCTGCGAAACACAGCAAATCATAGTCACTGACTCAAGTGTTACATAATAAAAAAAAAAAGATATTGCATAAATCGTTTTTTTCGAGTGTCAAAAGGCTAACTTTAAAAATAAACTTTATTATATTATATTCAAAGTAAACCTTGTTTGATTGAATTGGGTCAAGTTCCTCAGTAGTAAAAAGATACGGGTTTAATGTTTAAATTTGGACTGCTTTTTTAGCATAGTATGTTTGGGATTATTAAACGTAAAATTTTTGGTTTATATCATATAATGTATTATATATTCTTTAATGGGTTCGAGTTTATTAGTAATAAATATCATGTTTGCTTCACTTTACATGTACTTATCTATTCTCTAAATATGTGATTAATTCTTTTGCGTGTATTTATTGGTTTGTAAATTTCTTTATGGAAATTTTTTCGTTTTCTAATCGAAAAAATTATGTAATTTGATTGGTTAATCATCACGGGAAATCGAGTCGATCGCAAAATTAACCAAGCAGACAAATTTTGTCCTATGACTGTCGACATGGTGAATAATATCGTTTTGCATTGATCATATGGATGCCGCCAAGTGCAAACCTGACATTCTAAAAATAGATTTCTACAAACAACGGAATGTGATCAAAAAACAGCATAATTTATTGTTCTAGTTAGATCCCGCATTTCGAAATCTATTTTTAGAATATCACGTTTGTCAATCGATATTTTTAGGTGAAATTGAAATACAAGTTGAAGCTTTTAATGTAGTGTAACCTTATGAATTTTGAGCAAATTAAGTATATTTTGGGCCGGGCAATATAAATTTTGCAAACCGAGTCATCAGAAACCTTTTGTAATTGATCACATTATTCGTATCCCGCGTTATGGTTGATTAGTTTAATCGATATTTTTAGTTCGTTCTTATCGTTATTGTTTAATGATATATTTTTGCAAAATAAAATTGATATTATTCACAAGAAAATTTTCTTTTTTGTTTGTATCACAGGGGTAAACGACACGTGTAGGGTTGATCCGGAATAAACCAATTGATTGGCTTCCTTTTTGGGGTTTTACGTATTACTCACGCTTACACAAAGTTCTCATATTTATAAGCATTGGTGCATTAAATAATTTCCTAAAATCGCATTTTCTTCTCCATTAACATTAGCACTAAGTGAATTCATGGCATCAAAAATATTCATTGGCAGCATGCCCGAATTAATGGAAAATATTTTTACTAATTTAGAGAATGAATATAATACTTTATACTCATGCGCACTAGTGAGTCGACACTGGTGTAAAATATCAATTCCTATTCTTTGGCAAGATCCATTTTCATTTGATCGAATACCTTATAAGCCAGCATTTGTTTCAAATTATTTTTCATTTCTTAATGAAGACGAAAAATTCATTTTAGTAGAATATGGAATTAATCCAGAATTTTCTAAAACATTATTTAATTATGCAAGGTTTCTTAAGGTTCTCAATTTATTTTGCCTTGAAAGTACGGTTCAAGAATGGATCGAAACTCGACTTACTATTCCTGTATTACCTGGCGACCCAGCGACATATCATATATCTAATTTATTATTTAAATTAGTTATTGAGAATAGTACCTCTTTGCACAAATTACATATAAATTTTTCTGATCATACTAAAATTAAGCCAGATATCTTTTACTTATTAGGAAAAAATGATCAATTTTTCTCACAACTGCAAGAACTGTCTTTATGTATAATATCAGACACCTGTAGTTTCAGCACTGATGATGCTATTATTTTATTAAGAATCTTGGCAAAAAACTCTACGAAACTTAGATCTTTAAAGTTTGAAGAATATTATACTTATTATGATTCATTAATATATCGTGCACTTGTAAACATTATTAATTCACAAGAGAAGCTTACACAATTTCACTTTGTTTGTGGCGACAATTTTTGTGACGATTTTCACGGCATCATTTCGGCTTTAGAGAGTCAAAAACATTCATTAAGGGAACTTTTAATAGATAGTTGTATTTGTAATGAAGAGTTTGAGATGTTAAAGAATTGTCAAAATTTAGAAATTCTTTGTATCAGGCATTGCGAATATACAGGATTATTGACATTTTCAGATTATCGAATCCGAAATTTAGAGATAGTTGATTGTCCACTTGATGCATCGAAAGTAGTATTAATTTTAGAAAAGTCTGGCAAATTATTACAACGACTAAAACTTGAATCAAGAAAGGAAATGATTTTAGAACAATCATTATTATTAGAAACACTTAAATCCTATTGTCCAAATATTACATATCTTGAAATTTCGAATATTGAATTCTCTTCACAACTCTTAGATCTTATTGGTAATTTACAAAAACTTCAATTTCTCACTTTACGATGTTTATGGCGTATTGATAGCATCACACCAGAAGAACAAGTTCAACAATTTGCAGAAATATTGCCGTTAACATTGCAATATCTTGATTTAAGAAATTCTTGTTTAGATTTATATATGGATATTTTGCTCAGTAATTGTCAAGCACCTTTAAAAAAGTTGATAACTGATAAACTTGATAACGAGAAACAAGCTAAGGCATTAATCAAATTCTGCATAAGAATAAGGACTTTGAATTACATAGGTGTAAAAAGATATTCGGATAAGTTTAAAAAAGAAGTTGAAGGATATGTTACAGTGTTACCGTATAAACGTATTGTTGTTAATTGTTAATTTAGTAGAAATATGATAGTTATCATTTACATCAAAAAATTCTTGGCTAACTGACTATAGCAAGATTTTATGGATGTATACTTAGACGGTTCAATTTAGCAAATATGCATAACTGAGAAATACAGTATAAATAATAAATCTATTAAAGCTCGAATACGTTGCCTTATGCTTAATTCCAAGCCTTGTACCACGTCTATACAACTTATCATAAATTTTTGGCATCGTCCTACATCTTTAAACCTTAGCTACAATACACATTTAGTTGCTACCTGGTCACACTTTTTATAAAACTGCAACACTAATATCCATTTCATGCTTGGAAGTATAAAATTTTCTTTTATACTAAGAATATGTTTATTTCCTTTCTTATATCGTTGTTTTGAATTTATTTTTGCCCAATGCACGCATTTTTTACAACCATTTTAGAAAAAGTTTTCAAATTTCTTAAACGGTCGATAACGTTCACTATAGTATTGGTATTTAACATCACGTAATTGATTGAAATAGTTACCAAAAGATAAAAAATTGTGTTAATGAATTTAAGCATATTGTCATAATTTTTGAAAGAATATTGACGCAGCATAGCCACTAAGTGTTGCCAACAAAATTACGTAATATTAATAACTACCGTTACATAGTAATTTTTTCAATTCATATCAATATGCAATAAATATAAGCTATAGTATGTGATAATTAATCATACGTAAATTTGTTGGCAACGCTATTACTATCCAAAACATTTTCGTAATTGGTACCGATTGCAGATTGTGTAGTCCAAAATTTCCGGTCAGCGTTATGCATCTTGATGCTGTTATTGCAACTCAGCATTATACTGTATGCGAAAATTTTTATTAAATTAAATTGATAATTTAAATCACGTACGTAAATGATCTTGGCAGTTTCATCGTACAAACGCCTAAGCTTGTGGGAAATCGTTGAAGAAAAATGACCATTGAAAACATTTATCAGACTCAACTATAATGCCGTTTTTAATATAAGATTCTACAGTTTGATTAACTTTTTGATGAAATATGTATAAAACAACCGTAATAATAGATAAATACATTTTAATCTTCATCTTCATTTAATTAATCATGTTTTGTCGACTACGCCAAAATTTGAAGCGCCAAATCTTTAAATACATTATAATATCAGGGAATAAAAAAAAAAAAAAGAGTAAGATTTGTTGGTTCGTAATAAAACAAAATGTGACATAAAACAAGATCAAATATATTTTAATTATTCGAAGGAAAACTTATTTAAGTCCTGCAAATAATTTTACATTGATATTCCATTTTAAAAAGAACAATTAATCAAATTAAGTTTTTTTTTTTAAAAAAAAAATGCGAATTATAGCTCTCCTACACATCTCACTGGCAATCATCCTTCATCTATTATTACCTTCTGTCGAATCGACTTGTGTTAATATGTTTGTATATAATGAATGTAGGAACCGAGGTGAATTTATGAAATCGAAATGCGCCCCAATGGATTTTATTTGCCAATGTGATGCTCTTAAAGGTAATTACTGAAAATATGTTTTGAGATACATTTTACAAAGAATGTACCAAGTTTTTGATAATTCTCAAATATTTTTTAAACAGCAATTCAACTTTGTTTCTTACAATGTACCGACGATATAAATATTATAAATGAAGGAAAAGCTTACGAGGTATTTATCATACTTAAATTCCATGATTTTGTATATATAAACTTGTATCTATCAAGTTTAATCATTTTACCATAAAATATAGCCTTCTGTCGCCCAAATCTGTGCACTCGGCACCAGTCAAAGTCTTACAAGGTATCCTAAACCTACATTCATAGTCAACCCCACATCATCGATCCCTCCACAAATAACCATGAATAGTATTTCGACAACACAAAAGCCGTTACCAAAAACTCAGAATGGATCACCTGCTCGTACTACTACTACACCTACTGCTGCATCTAATGTAAAAAATAGTAGTAATAGAATAGAACAATGCTGGAATATATTAATAATAATATATAGCGTAATTTCTTTTGGCTTTTTAATGGTATAATTTGATAGATTCGATAATAAATTTTGAAATTATTATTTGCTGCACAATGGATTTAGGCGATTGTATACTTGTAATAAATTATGATTCTTTTTTATTTTGATTTGTAATAATAGTGTTTTTTTTTATGATTCCTATTCCACGAAAATTGTAATACACTACATTGGTAAAATTTTCATTTTTTCATAGCTGAGCTAGAAATTTATATAAATGTTACTGCAGTACTGTATTAAACGATTCATATTTATAGCAAATTGGAACCATTAAGTGTAACAAAATATGAAGCATTGTGTAAATATAAAATAGTAATTACTAGCCTGAAATTTGATACTGTCTTTAATAAATATTTATTGTAAATAAAAATGAAATTAAAGATACAATATAATTATCTATTAATAAAAAAATCATCACACTAACTAACGCAATATTACAGTATTAAGGTAAGATGTATAGTGTAATGATTGATTGTAAGTTACGGTTGTTATCAAAAAGGTGTGTCAATTTATACATACTTATGTGGGAAATCAAAGAATTTAGGATTTCCAATTAATAAAATCACGGGGTTTCCAAAAAAGCGGGAACGAACATAGTCCATTATACCATATCATGGAAGTTCCTGATTTCCAGAAGCCTACAGTTGTTCTCAAAAATATATATACAGTGGCGATCATAAGTAATGGAGCAAAAAAAAAAAATTGGTTAGATTACGTTATTTTGTGCAATTCTGGATGTATCCTTTTATTTTTTACTCCTGAATAGTTTCTTTTTTTAATATTAAATTTTTATTAACTGTTATTATTGCCGATGCAAAGATAATCACTTGTGTATCACGAAACACGTGATGCATTACCTTTGATCGTTTCCTATAAAGATCAGATGATGCTTATGTATGGCGCAAATAATTATATAAAAGTAAATTTCATTGTTGTTTTTGCATCTTTGTACAATGTTGAATCTTATTGATAATCAAGTTTTTTAAAAAATAGAATGAACAAGTCCAGCTTAAAGGTTCAACATTTTTTTTTATATTAAACCTTTCTTTGGGGATGCCAGATGGTGTATTTTATTTGGTTCTGTTATATATATATTATTACATGATTAATTATATTATTCATTAAAATTGTGTATGCTTATCTTTATTATTTTTGATTATTTTATATTTTAATGTTTTGAACTTCTTCTTAATTCTATTCCTAATAACTATAGAGAGTGTAGGCTCTAGTATTGGCATTTTACTCATCTAGTCTAAATATAACAATATCAAACTTCATATAACATATTAATGTGTAACCATCTTGCTATCTTCTTCTTATTCTTATCTTTAATATTTGATGTTGTAATGATTTCTTCATTGGTTCTTAAAGGAGTTTCTCTTGAATTTATATATAAGTATACTATTTTCTATATAATTTTACTGTTTTTACAATTAATTCAAAAATGTTTATTGATTTAAGTTTCTTTAAAGCACATCAACAATTGCTATTGTTACTCAGTATTATATGTTTTAGTCTGTATTTTAATAATAGTAATTTATAACAATAATATCAGAATATATCTTTTTGCTTATTGTTAATCTATTTTGGTTTGGACCATTTCTACAAGTCATTATTTATATTATTATTGTTTTTTTGTTTCTGTATAACTGTCGACTGTGATTTATTTTCTAAAAAGAAGACTCTTTTGTTAACTGTATATTTATTTATTGATATATTAGTAATTTGATGTTTTTAGATCTTTAAGATTATACTTTAAGTCTTTTTTTTATAAAACCTTAGTTTTTTTTTTAAACTATATTAAAAGATTTTCAATACACTGACCAAACTCTGTTTTTTAATAGTATTTCATTAAATTCATTTAGTACCATAATGTTTTTTTTATTGTGCAGCTTTATCTTAATTATCTTTTTTTTTTTTTTTTTTTTTTTTTTTAAGAGTGAGGCCTGGCCTTGGTCTTTATTGAATAATTTGATATTACATTAATAAAAATGAGTTACATAAATTATTACATAGACCTATAACTAGGCTAATTTACCCTCAGCTCAAAACTTTACTAAAGTAGACTATCAGACTTCTTCTAGATTTAGTGTTGCAATATAAGATGTAGATATGTTAGTAGTAGAAAAAATAGTTGTCCATTTTTTATATTTTGTTGTAGTCAATTGGTCTGTAACTGAGTATTCTAAAGTTGTAATTCTGAATGTATTTGTTAGCAGTTTATTTTGGTATACAGCTTTGCATCTTTCTGTCTATATTTTTTTATAAATATTATTTGACATTTTATAAAATAGAGTAACAAGCATATTCAAATTGATATTGCTAGTTACAGGTAGGTTGTTTGAAATTAATCCTTGTAATCTAAGAAGATTATGTATGTTGTTTAATGTTTGAAAGAGTTGTTGTAATAAGATAGATATATTTTGTAGTTCAATTTTGTTTTTAATAAGAAATTTGAAGGTAGTTTGTTAGATTACTTAATTTAAAGATATAGGATTTGTTGTATATTCAAGCCAGTAAGAGTTGTTTTCAATATATATAGAGCAATAATTGCAGATAGGATTGGTATATGTTTTAGGTTTTCTGTAATGTAGATTTAATAGAGTTGGTAACTCATCTAGTAAAAATTTAATTTTGAAACTTTTTAATTGTGAGTATTTAGAATAGGTAATACAAGTATTAGGTTTGTTGTTATAGTTAAGAAATTTGTGTGTTGAATTCCAGTTGGTATCTTTATGAATATTATTCCAATATTTAGTTCTGTTGAGAGCATAATATTTTGTTATATTTGTTACATTTTGCAAATGTTTAATGAAATGACAAGTTTTGTTTTCAATCAGTATATTGTTTAAAAATTGTTATTGTCAAGTGCATAAAGTTGGATATGCAGTTTGTATTGTTATATGTTAGTAACAGGTGGGTTGTTTTATTATATAGAAGATGGTTATCAGAATCCTCAATGTAGGTGTCTTTGATTTTGATGTCTTTGTAAACAATTATAGTTTGCAATAATAGTTTGAATAACCAATAATTGTGTTTTTGAAGAGTAAGAATGGAATTTGATATTGATGCAAGAAGAGTGTTAATGTAGTTGATTGTTAGTTTGTGAGTCATATAGACTGTTATTTGATAATTCTATAAAACTATCATTAGAATTGTTATAATTCCAATGAGATATGCATGTGTTGTAAAGACCAATGTGTAATTTGAAATGAGAATGTGATATTAGTTGGTGTAAGAGTCCAGGTAAATTAGGCTTGTAACTGTAATGTATTTGATTGGATTATAATTGTATGAAGATATAGTTGGAGTTTTTTGAACTGTGAGTTGATTGTTGTGAAGTGAAATAGTTGTATAATAGCAGTACTTAATAAGAATATTTAGTATAACAAATTGTTTTAAGTAATTGAAGTGGTAGGTAGTTGTGAGTTTTGGTAAGTAATTGAGATAGTAGATAGATGTTGAGGTAAAGTTTTCTTTTTTGATTGTGAGAAAGTCTGTGTGTTAAGTTTATGATGATGCTATATTAGATCATTGATATCTGTTCGAAGAACCTTGGAGAGAGTTCTTGACATTTTATAGGGTTTGTACCTTATTTATTAATGTATTAGTTCTAAAATGTAATAAGAAATGGATTTAATAAGCAAATGACAGAGTATGGGCTAAAATTGGAATCTCCAAAATAAGATGTAACAAAGACATAAATTTCATGAATAATGAATTAAAGGTGCCAAAAAGGTCAAGGTTTTGAATTTTCAGTTATGTCATATGAAGCTTGTTGGCTGAATTAATATTAATCTAGTAAGTAAACTGACGCAAAGCCAAAGCTAAGACACTCTCAATAAAAGATACATGTGGTGATGTGTTAAATTCTAAGCAAAGTCTCAAGTGAAAGCATCAGGAACGTATACTTTCAGGAAGTTATTTAAAGATATAGCATCTAGAGCGGTTGGTTAAAACGAGGAGAGGCGCATAAGGACCACTATACAAATTATAAAAATAAAAAAAAAATACAAAATCATCATAATAGTGCCTCTGGCGAATTACTTGTCATTTTTCCATATATTAATTAATTTTATTGTTTTATGGTACAGTGACTTATGTATCAACATCCAAATACGTTATAATAGAAAATTAACTGTTAATATATGAATAAATATAATGTTATTTTAAGCAGCATATTAGTAATCTTTGATAAGGCAGGTATTGTAACCAATCTTTGTAAACATGTACCTGAAATGAGTCATTCTTCATGTGTCATTTGTGAATAGCATTAATGTCAAAATTTTGGGTTTGAACATAGGACAGGGATGATAAATGACCTGAAATGATTCAAATTATCCAAATGATAAATGACTAGTCATTGGATTATTTCGGTCATTTCGAAGCCTAAATGACTTAGAATTTAACATATGCTAATTAATATTCTAATATCGTTTAACCAGTCTGAATTGGCCGCCAAACAAAATTTTTATGAAACTATAATCGATAATCATAGCTAAATATTCTATAATCGATAATCATAGCTAAATATTCTATAATCGATAATCATAGCTAAATATTACGATCAAAATTTTACCAAGTAATATGTATGTCTTAAGTAAAGTTGTTCAGGATAATAAATTTCTATATCTTGGAATGTTTATGCAAAATGACCAACTTTTTATTCACTTACTTTCATAGTTTTATAATTCTTACGTGTAAATGTAGTGAATTAATAAAAAGGATTTGAATAATTTAACAAGAACTTAATCAAATTTAATAAAAATTTTTTTATAAACTTGTTGAATTAATTTAAAAGAATTTTTAATAAATTTAATTATTTGTCTAAATATATTTAAAGTTATATATTATGCATTAAAGCTGTTTAATTATAATTTCGTTTAACATTTGAACTTAAGCACGGTGGGGGTTACATCGCAAAAATAATCTTACTATTATTGATTGATTTATCCCTTAAACCGTCCGGTTTAGCGGGCAAATTTGCCCGCTAAAATAATTGGATAAAGCAGAATATAAAAAAAAATTTTTTTTGTAGAGATATTTACTACAGCCAGCTATGCTGACTCCCAAAAGCTCGAACCACACGTTACACTCGATAGCCGCAGTGTGGCATACTCAAAAATGATTCAAACAAAGGGCATGGCTGTAAAGTTTTTACCTGAACTTTTGAGTCATATTATCTTCCTCATATTGGCCCCAAAATCAGTTCTGTGAAGTTGGCCGTGAAGGATCTTCGACCAATGTTATGAAAGGTACCTCCACGTGACGATCGTGAAAATCTTTCATGATTGTCACGTGAAGGTACCTTTTTTACTAACCATATTTAGCCGGTTTTGGGAGTAATGCTAAGGAAATTTCTCGAGGTAAGAATTACATGACATCTAGCATGTAATGTACTTTATTTTAGCTTAGGGAATAAGGGGGTGAGTCTTAATAAAATTTGAGGCAATTGTACAAAAATTGGGCAAAAAAAATTTTAGCGGGCAAATTTGCCCGCTAGACTGTTTAAGGGATAATGAGTCTCAAGACATAATTAACATTCCTGATTGGCTTTTTAATTTCAGGGGGGCTCTTGGAGAGTATTAAACAAAATTGTAATTTCAAGCAGTAATATGTGCAATTTCTACGGCATCATTTCTACCAAAAAGTTGTCGCCAAAATACTTTCGGCAAAGCCACAATTAATTTCTACGCCATGTATATCGTCACTGTATGCATAATGAAGTAATTATGACATGTGATGTTATCATGTGCTGTGCCTTTATACGTAATATATAATCGAATAAATTAATTAACTTCATTTTGTAAATATCACATGGCAGAATCATTTCTCTATGATCGTACTTAGAGGTGCAGGCGAATCGTCCCAATGATGTTACGGCTTAAGCAGTAACTAACTAAAGCTTATGTCGTAACTAGTTACGGCAATTATTGGGACGATTCGCCTGCATCTCTAATCGTACTGGGCACTGACCTCCAACTCTAATTTTAATATTTGACATCATTTAATGGCCATGATATAAATACTATGTGCTTAGATAATTCCTAAAAGTAATTAATAAAATTTGACTTTTTGTATTTTTTTATGCACCAATTTAACATCTATCAATATGAAATTCGGTTATTTTATAATAAATTTATTATTTATTTTTACACTTCAAAAACATTTAGTAATTATTCATGCCCAAGAACAATTAGCAAGATTATGGAATATACCAGTTCATCTAATACCAAGGTACTTAGAGAGAGAATTGCATTTAAACAATGTGAATAAAATATTAGAACTATACCTAGACGATTCAAATTTCGCTGGAACTTATATAGATGTAAAAAGTAATTCAGTAATAATTTATACAGTAAATATGACTAAGAAGCACGATATAACTTCTAAACCCAATATAAGAGAATATGAAAGGTTTTTGGACTTTAGAAAAGTAAACAAATCATTAGCTTATTTAAAATCCTCGTTTAAAGAATTAGATAGAATGGCTAAACAGAATAGACCAAGAGGTATATATACTAGCATTCATCCAAGATTTAATAAAATCATTGTAATTGTATCATTGCCACCCGATCAACGTATTCAAGCTTTTATAGGGGCTGCTAGGCAATATGATGCGGATATATATTTTGACCTTAGTCCAACAATTACTTCAACACATACTAAAAGGGGTGCAGTCACAAGCAAAATAAGTTCTATATTATTATCTGGTGATGGTATTGGGAATAAATTCGATGGCTCTTTTTGTTCTGCGGGTTTTTGGGCAAGAAGTAAAAATCAAACATTACTTGTAACTGCAGGACATTGCAATGGGAAACGGTTTAGTAGATCTATGAAAAAATTTTTCACCTTAGATACTAAAAATTTAATTGGTAAAATGATACATTCTTCTATAGCTCCACACGACATTGGTTTAATTGATATAAAGAAAATGAGTGAATACCTTCGACCATCAACGAATATAAAGAATGATAAAAATGCTTCATATCTTGAATTATTTGTAACTGATGGTGTTCCCATATTTAGCCATGGTGCACATTTATGCAGGTCCGGTATCAGTTCATTGGTTTCTTGTGGTTACGTAGATGCGTTTAATGGGATTTATGTAAATAAAGATGAAAACTACCAGTCGGACTTGACATTTGTAGATAAAATGTCATGCACCGGTGGTGATAGTGGAGGCCCCGCATTTTCTTTTTCTGATTTTTTGGACTTCAGTTTGGTAAATATAAATGGTATAGTAATAGTAGGTGCAGATAATGCAACTTCTCCTCTTTACCCTTTTACTATAGTACTACCTCGAGAAATAATTCTTAATAGTTCTAGATTAGATTTTATTACTGAATTTTAAGTCTGTATATTGTCTTAAAATTTTTTTAACTAGACCACTAGGTACTGATGGTTTTAAAGTTTAAATAACTAATACCTTATAAAACTACAGTTAAACCCTTATAGTCACCTATTATATAAGCATATTTTCTTAATCTATATATATTTTTAAAACCAAACCTACTTAATAAATATAATAAATATAATTTTCACACTTTTTTACAATAATGCTTTTATGTATCCTAAATGTGTTATTATAGAGAGGTTTGATTGTATCATTATTACTATAAGCATTGTATTATTTTTATTATTATACTTAGATGTTAATATACGTAGCATTATTAATTATAATATTATGATATATTAAAAATGTTCTAAATACTAGTGAACAGGTTTTGTATCAGTGTTGATAAATTGTTAGATTTGAAATATTATAAACAATTAAAAAATTATTTTGAAAAAAAGACTTGGCAAATTAATTTTTTACTAAATTTAATAGGGTTTGAATATTAGTTTTGAGAGATCCAATATTACTAATTAATCAAGCTACTGTTGAACATCTCAAATCCAATTCTGTTAAAACTGATAACCTGTAAAATTTGACAGAAAAGCAATTTGTCAAGTTTGTTTTTGTTATATATTTTTGATAGTTATAATTATTTAAAATTTGATAATCTTACAATAATATAAAAGCTATTTATCACTACTGCAAATCATCACCAGTGTATAATATAAAATAAAAATTTTATTGGCAAAACTACTTAGAGGTTCTAATAAAAAAAATTATCTGTGAAATTCTGAGTATAACCTTTTGTTTTAATTCAAGCTTTTAAAATAATTTTTACTTTAAGAAAATTTTAACTATTGTAAATCACTGGTGATGATCACCAATGGTGAAACGAAGTAATTTTCTATAAATTTGTCTACAAAATTATTATCACTTTAGAAATATTTTGTAAAAGATTTATTTAGCTTAATTGTATATATTTAAACTAAAGACATAATCATATAAACAACAACTTAATTATGAAAAATAGTAAATTTTTCTATTTTAATTTAGTTTTATTTTAAAACCAAATTTTCTTAAACTTTTTTATCATTAGATGTTTGTCTTGAACTTAATATATCACTTTGATCCCAAAGAGACTAAAGCTAGTACATAAAATTTAAAGCCTTTATTGTTATATAAAATAATGGGATTGTAATATAAATATATATAGTTATAGAATTGAGATATAGTATAATCTTTTTACTTGACAAATAAAACTACTATAATATTGCCTAAGTTATAATTTAGGTTTGAGTTATGATTTAGATTTAGCAAAAAAATCGGTGACTTGTTTAGCAAATTCATCATCAATTAAAAAGTCTAATCCAACTAAAGCCATACCGCTCGTAGCTTTTATAGTTTCTTCATGAGCAATTTTTGTTTTACATTCTGAGCAAAATTCTCTTTGATGATTAACAGTATTAATAGATGTACGAATGTCATACACTGCATGAAATCCAGGTACCAAATAAGTTACATTTCCCTGATCAGTGGATGCGCTAGGGAAGGTAGATTGAACATCTTTTGGAGAAAATTTAATATCAAATTTTTTTGAAAGATAGTATTCGTAACGCGCGGAAAGAGGTTCATTTATATTCACATCTATAATCGAGGATTAAGTTAAATTATTTATAATTTAATTAATCGATGAATATTATATTTATAAAGAATACCATAAACTTCATTTGACCATGTAATTTTCGCTTTGCACCCAGTCGCTTCTGCAGCTGCTTCAAAGCACTTGTGCACACGTGGCTGAAGCTCTTTTACATCTTTCACTGTATTTCCACGAATAAGGAAAGTTCCAGATGTATATTCAAGAATAACTAAAAAACGGTATGTGGAATTTTTTGATTGTTATCATTAATTTGAATTTAATATTGGTGAAAATATGCTACGAACCGTTAGCTGATTTTCCTCCATTATTAATTATTCCATGAATTCTAAAAATTATTAAAATTAAATGCGAAAATCGACATAAAAAAATAAATAAAATAATCGACTTATACCTGTTTGTAGGAAGAATTTGTTGTCTTAACAATCCAATATTATTATAGGCTAAAACTATTGCATCCAATGCATTAATTCCTATTATTTCATTTTGAATTTTTGTATAAAAAATTGATTAATTATTACAAAACACCTTTTCAAACAAAGAATGTAAAAACGGAATTTTTTATATTACCAAGATAAGGCATGGCTAATTAACAGAATAAATATTTAATAAAATTTTTAAAAAAAGAAATTATAAATACTTATAAAAGAAATAAAATAAAAATTTTACCTGCGGCATGTGCAGGTTTTCCAAAATATTCGATATTTGCGGTCTGGACCGATAAAAACTTTACAAAACCTCCATTATATATACTAATAATTTTATAAATTATTGTGATTAATAATTAAAAAAAAATAGCAGAAATTAAATGCTAACGGAATGTCACCTTGGATGAACCATTAGTGAAATATCAACTCCATCGTATGCACCTGCTTTAATTAATTCGACTTTTCCGCTAGCCTGTTCTTAAAAATGTAATATATTGTTATTTTACAATTTTAAATCACTAAATAAATAATAAAACTTTAAATACCTTCTGCGGGGGTTCCAAGTAACTTTACAGTTCCTTTAATCTCAAATTTCTCAAGAACTGCTTTGAGACCAATCACAGCACCTACTCCGCTGATTGCAATAAGATTATGTCCACAAGCATGACCAATGTCTGGTAAAGCATCATACCTAATATACAGATATTACAAACTCTTTTATAGATGAAAAGTTAATACATATTTTAAAATAACTAATATTATTTACTCTGAATTAATTGAAACAACACGGTCTTTTCCGGCCTCCGATTGAAACTCTGCTACAAATGCAGTTTCTAAACCAAAAGCGCTGGGTGTTACTTTAAACCCTTTTTCTTGCATATAATTAACTAATAATTTATGTGCATATTTTTCTTCGTAAGCCACTTCAGGATTTTCGTGGATCTGTTCATATAAAATAGTTAGCATTAAATACTTGTTAAAATTAAAACTTTTTATTAATGTGAAAATTACCTTTATGCTTATCTCATGAAGCTCATCAGAAATGTCTTCAATGGCTTTAAGAGCTATATCAGCAAACTTAGGTGTTAGTTCATCATTAGGATCAAATGTGTTGGTATTTTGTTCCATTACAAGCAAAAGTTTAGTATCACAGATTTAATCGCAATTGTATTTATTGTGAAGAAAAGGTGAAAACTTTAATCATCCAAATGGTGGAATAAAAGTTCCGTTTTTAATGAATCATAGCTGCATTGGCGTCATGAGTAATGATGCGGTAGAATCGTCCCAATGGTAGTCGTCACATTGCTGTAACTATAGTAAGTAATGTAGTAAGTTACGGCCTTATAGCCGTAACTTACTATATTGATATTACTTCTATACAGGGGTACCGAAAATTTAATTGCAATTAAATTATTACACAATTGCAATCAATTAAATTGTTACAGATAAACAATTGTAAAACAATTAATTGTGAAATAATTGCAATTAATTGCAATTTTTACATAATAATCATAACGATAAGTTTTTTTTAACTATAATTTTGATGTCAAAGATCAGCAAGTTATTATATTTACAAGCTGCGACAAAAATTGCAATTAATTGAAAAATTGTAACTGCGCCACCAATCAATTAATTGAGGTCAAATAATTGCAATTAATTGCCCTCACAATCAATTATTCGGTAGCCCTGCTTCTATAGTTGCGGCAAGTTGTGGCAATATGACGACTACGATTCTTCTAGTGATACGCCATGTACAGTACTATACGTACTGTACGCTAAAATATTGCAGATCATTTACTAAGAAAGATCTGATAATAGATGCATTTGACCAATCAAAAATATTAATTTGATCAACACAGATAATTCTCGTGTATGCATAATAATTATGATTTAGATAATAAAAATTTTTGACCGTTATTAATCTTTTTTATTTCAAATGAAAAACCAAAAAAATTTTGAGGCCATTTTACGAAATTAGGAGTTGTATAAGAATATGCACAAGAAAGTAATTATTGTTCTTTTAAAAATGCAAGTACAGTAGTATGATGTGAAGAACATTTTAAAGTATGTTCTAATGTAAATATTTCTGTCTTACAAGAACATTTTGAACAAAAATTTGAGCATCCTAGAATCAATAATCCTAATCTTAGATATACTAAAAAATCAATCAATTAGTCAATCATCAAAATCATTAAATAAATAAAATACTTAAGGTAGTTTTGTATACAAAATTTTAAGTTACAGGCAATTTTTGAAAAACTTCGAAATTTTATGTTACATAATTTTATTGGTAGACGAAGAATGGCATAATCTGCTTTGTCGAATTAGAAATGTAATTTACACATCAAATTAGAATTGAGAGGAGAAATTAGGGATCCAAGTGTTATCTGGCAATTTATAATCATGATTGGTAGAAAGTCATTAATTGAGTTTTAATTTGAATAAACATGATTGCATAGAAATACATAAAAAAAATATCAAGAAAAATGACGATTCATGATCATAAGAGTTTGCCGGATAAGTATACATTATGGGCAGACGACAAAAAATAACAGGCAATTTTTTTGTCGGAGTTAATTCACTCCATGTGCTGCGTAGCAGCACATGAGTGAAATTACCGTACAGCGTGGACTAAAATACCCAGGGTACTTTACAATTTAAGCTGTATATATGGGTATTATAGTCGGAGG
>CAJVQA010000335.1:0-36482 GCA_910591915.1 Cetraspora pellucida
CTAAAATATTGTATTAAGAACTATAGGCTTAAAATTAATATTTAAAAAGTTTGCCAAAAATTTGTAAATAATTTTTTAATTAAAATTTTTAAATTTGTCTATTTTTAGCTTATAAGCAATATATATTTTTTTTTATAATATAAAATAAAAATATTGTTATAATATAATTCTTATTTTAAATATTATCAAATAAAATTTTATTTAAATATTTTAAAATTTAATAAAAGTAGATTATAAGCATATTTTTAATAATTTTTTAGGCAAATTTACTTGAAAAAGCTTACAGATTAAGGTATATGATTTGTTATATATAAAATTTTTAATTATAAATTAAATGATTGATACATCAAAATTTTATATAAAAAATTTAGATAAATTTTACTTTGTTAACTTATTTAACAAAAGAAATTATTAGTTTAATTTTTAAGTTTAAGTTAGTAAATTTTTTAGCATTAGAAGGTTTATTTTATAAAATTTTAAAAAATAGTTTATAAGTAATATTTAAAAGTATTATATATAAAGTTAAACAATTTTTTGTTAATTTTTACTATTTGTTTATAAGTAATATACATTATTTTACTAAAATAAATAATTAGAACTATTAATTAAATTAATAGTTTTAATTATATATTTTAATAAAATAATATATATTACTTATAAACAAATAATAAAAATTAATAAAAATTAATTAACTTTATATTATAGTATTTTTAAATATTACTTCTAAACAAGGATATAATAACTTAGTAAAGTAAATAAGTTGTCAACTCTCAAGTAGTAGATTGGGTATTCAAATTTTATTAATAGTAAAAATTTAAATAATTATTTATATAATATTTGTATTATGACAACTGTTTCTAACAATTAAGTTAAGATATCTGTAATGACAGTTATATTAGTATGACTGACAAATTATAAAACATCTATATAACTAGTTATACAAAAAAATACAAATTGGCATTAGATGATACAAACTTTAGATAATTTCTTGTAACTGTATAAATCTAGTGAAATTGAAAAACAAGAAGAAGTCTATTTGAGAAAGACCTAAGTAGAAAGATAGCATAGATCTTTGATAAATTATTATAAAAGCTAAATCTAGAAAATAAATACTAATATAAAGAAATTAGATAGGCAAAAACCTTAGTTGAAAGGTACTACTAACTAGGTCACTAGAAGTCTTAAACTAGAAAAAAAAATATCAGATATTGTAATTTTGGTATATTAGAAACAGATTATAGTTCTTCTAAACTATCTGAATTGGAAGTTTGATGCCAAAAGCAGAAGTATACTATAAATACTAGAGATATGCTATGAAGTGATAGGTGTCTGAGTAAACTTTGCAAAAGTGAGCTTTGTTAACAAAAACTAAATATGAGTAGTTAGTTAACAGAAAGGCTCTTTGGAGTTTTACAATTAGATAATATATTTTAAAATATGTAACAACTTAACAGATATAGACAGAAAGGTTAGAGTTAGGTTAGATAGCACTTAGATGTACAGAAATTTGTATAATTATCTGTCAGATATAGTATAAGAATTAAAGTATTTAATTAGATAATCTCCTAGTAAATTACAGATATAGTAGCTAGTATAGAATCTGCAGACAAACTACTTAAATAGATAGTCAAAAGCTGTATATATAGCTAGTTGCATACTTATTTTGTATAAGTTATATAATTATAATTAAAATTACAATAAAGATAGTAACTACTGATAACTAACAACCTTAGTAAAAGCAAATATATATATATATATATTACTTCTAAACTATTTTTAAAATTTTATAAGAAAAACCTTCTAATGCTAAAGAATTTATAAACTTAAAATTAAACTAACAGTTTCTTTTTGCTAAATAAATTAAAAAAATAAAATTTATTTAAATTATATATATATATATATATATATATATATTTTAACCTTAAGCAATTATACTAGTACTTTATTAAGATTCTTAAAACTATATATCTATACAATTATATAGAATTTTCCAATATCTAAGTCTAGCATTACTTAGTCATCCTAATGGTATCTAAGTTCAATCTGCTGCACTATTTTAGTTAGAGATAGACTGCTCATCTAACTACTTAAAGCTATACCAGAAGGGTCTTCTCTCTTTTGTGACAAGCATATTTATTGTCTTCAAGGCTTCTTTCTTCATATGTTCTCCTTTTTCTGCTTTTTTTTCTTTTTCTTTTTCTTTTGCTTATTTATCTTTCTTTATCCTCTTCTTTGTTTTTTCTTTTGCACAAGCACCTTTTTTCATTTTGTTTATTATATTGATCTTCTTCTTCTAAGCTTGTATTTTTTCATATTGTATTCTTTATACTTGGTCATAAAAGGTGTTTTATACTGTTTTTGTTACTATATCTATGCATTTTTGTGTTGCTTGCTTGCTTAGGAGTTACTCAAGTCTTTCCTCTACTTTTAGCATTGTGAGTTCTTTTATCAGCACTTTTATGTTGTAATTTCTTTAGCTTCTGTTTCTTCAAATAATGCCTTATATAAAACTTGTGATAAGATTCTGTTTTTTTCTTCTTCTTTGAGTCCATTCTATGCTGTTGCTGTTGCAACTTTTTGAATCCACTTCTATAAACACTTCTGTCCACTACAACTTGCTAAATATGCTTGAGTCTCTTTTTCTCCAACTTGGCATACTTGGCATTTTGCTGTTGTATACACTTCTGGTCTTCTTCTGTTTAATTCCTTAAGCATTAATAGGTTATCCATTATGTACTTTATTGCTGTAGCTCTTCTTTTACTAAGTTTTTTTAATGTACAATGCACTTCTTTTGTTTTGTTCATTTCTTTCCAAAAACTTGACCAATTATGTAATGTATTTTCTGTTTCTGGTTCTAATACTTATATTGAATTTGTCCCTCTCCAACTAGCTCCTATTCTAGCATTTGCTATTATTTTATACAAAAGTCTTGCTAGTATGTCAATTTTCTTGTTTTTTCACTCTAGATGGTACTCTATCCTATCACATTTGACTTTATCTGCATATATTTTATTTTGACATTTTGCTTCTTTCTTTGCAAGAGAGTTTGCTTTATCATTCTACTTGTTTTCACTATAACTTTTAACCTTGGTTATTTTTATTTTAATGTTTTTGCTCTTGATTAGATCTATAATGTTTATTATCCACATTGCATTTTTCTTCTTCAGGATACTTTCCTCTTCTACATTTTGAAGTGCTCTGTTAATGTTCCTTAGTGCTGCAATGCTGTCTGTAAACACTTCTATACTTTTCCTTTCTGGCACTATTAAGATTGCTGTCCATATTGCCACTAATTCTGCTATTGTTGCTGAAAGCTAACCTTCAAGTTTTAGTATTATTTCTTTTTCTGGCCAATCTTCTTCCTCTTTTATTTGTACCCAACCAATGCCCATTCTTTTTGCATTGTTTTTTTTTTTCTTCTTGTATAATGCTTCATTAATATAAAAACTGTATTTTCTCTTATCTCTCTTCTTGTTTCATGTCAGTATCTCTACTAACTGATTTGTAATTGTGCTATTTAATTCTTGTTTTCTAATTAGTTCTGCTTATAATTCTTCTGTTTATCTTATTTCTAGTAACTTCATTTCATCTTCTTTCTATTCTTCTATTATTCTATCTTCTAGTATTTGCTTCAACATTGCATTTATCTTTTTGTTAACTTTCTCTATTAGCAGCTTTGATATAACTTTCATGTTGTGGCCTCATCTTATCGATCTTTTACACTTGTCTGTCATCTGTTCTAAACTGTTTTCACACCCTCTGCATATACTTAATTCTGTCATTGTCCTCTCTTCTTCTATATGCATTAACCAATACTCTGCTAGCATTTTTTTCTTTTTTTTCTTAATTATTTTGTTTAATTGCTGATTATGTTTTGGTTTGTAAATGATCTATTCTTTCTTTCTTCAGTTTTTAGATATTTTAACCCATTTAATCTTTAATGTTTGTGTATTGTATCTTTCTATTTTGTAGTGGTCTTGTATTTCTTTGCTTATTTGTGTTCTTAGCATCTTTTTTTCTATTTTTTTAAACCATTTAGCCTTCTTTCTTTTGCATGACAGGTCTTAAAGACTTTTGAGCTGTCTCCATGTGATCAGGTTGTTACCTTTCATATCTATAAGTTGGTTCA
Organism: Cetraspora pellucida; assembly: GCA_910591915.1. NCBI lineage: Eukaryota > Fungi > Glomeromycota > Glomeromycetes > Diversisporales > Gigasporaceae > Cetraspora > Cetraspora pellucida. The sequence continues at coordinate 4,131 of CAJVQA010000335.1, forward strand.
GATATAATAACCCCTATTTATTTATTGTGCTGCTGCTTGCTATTCATGTTTTGTTTCTAATATGTCTCTTATCTGTTTACTATATCTGTAAACTTTCTATAAGAGTTTTTCTGATTTAATGTTTATTACTATTTCTTTTGCTTTGGCTATTGTTTGACAGGCTAAATTGTTCTTTCAAAACTTTTTGACTTCTATTTTCCTTTTATTGTTCTAAATGTTTTCTATTAGGCCTGCTTTCTGGCATCCTTGAGCTATTCTAAGTCTTGTTAGTTCATTCACACTATCTTGTCTGTTAAGTCTTGAAAAAAGACTACTTATTTGCTTTGTCATTATTTTTTGACTTAGTGTTTTGCAATTTTCTAAGTCTTTGTACTCTATTGTGCAATTGTTTGATGTTCTTATTATATTGCATTTATACTTAGCTAAGCATATTAACAGTTGATGAATTTTGTCAATCATTCTCTTTGGCATTTTTGTTAGCTGTAAGAAATATCCTAGCTTAGGAATTATTACTATATTGTTTATGTATATGATTTGGCTTATTGTCATCTTTTTATATCTCAGATCTTTAACTGTTTGACTAACTATTCCTTTTGCTTTCTTGCAGATCAGTGCTTCTCTTATTTTGCTATTTAGCCAGATTCCTAATAACCTTACAATTTTGTTTTTAGGTTCTTTTCTTATTTTACTATACCTGAACATAATTTCTCTTTCTTCTTCTTTTATTCTTGTATTTATTACTATAAGCTTTGATTTGGATTCATTTATTTCAATATTATTTGCTTTAAAGAACTCTTCTGCAATGCTTAGAATTCTTAACATTTGTTTTTTGCTGTTTACGATTCATATTGTATCATCAGCATATGCAATTGCTACTTGCCTATAACTTGTAATGTTATTATTGCATATTCTTTCTGTTATTTTTTGTTCTACTATATAGCCTAGTGTTTTATCTTTTTGTATTCTTTTCAATAATAGATTATAGAAAAGATGCCAAATTAGTGATGAAATTACTTCTTCTTGCTCTATTTCATCTCTTGTCATTATTTCTTCTATTAGACTATAAGCTGTAATAATTTTAAGTTGCTGTTTGCAAAACAGATTGCTTATATATTTTCTTGTTTTTTGTAGAATTTTGACTTTTTTTAGAGCCTAATCTAGACTCTCTAGTGGGACTAAGTTAAATGCCTTTTTCATATCTTGTAACAGTATTCATATCTCTTTGTTCTTTTCTTGTATCTCCTCTATTATCATGTTTAGTATATGTATCAGTTGCTCTGTTGAATTACCTGGCAAACCTGCATAATTTGGTTCTTTGAGTATGTTTCTTTTTGTAAACACTCTGGCTAATCTTCTTGTTACTACTTTTGTAACAACTTTCCTAAAGTCTTGATTAATGCTATTGGCCTTATATTGTTTAAACAGTAGTCCCAATTTATGTCTTTTGGAATTAGGTATATTTGTGCAATTTTCCACTTCTTTGGTATGTCTTCTTTTTCTAGAATTAGATTCACAAAGGCTTTAAAAATTCTTTGTAATCTCTTTTCTGCATATTTTATCAATATGTAGCTTATGTCTGATATTCCTGAAACTGTATTTGCTTTAAACTCTCTAAGTATTTTTTTCATTCTTTTTCTTCTATTTTTTCTTCTAATTTCTTATACCAGGTTACATTGATCCAATCTTTTGGATCATATACTCTTTTTCATTCTTCTACTATTTTATCAAGCTTAGTTCTTTATTTTCTAAATTGTTCTTTAAAATGAGCTGTTAAACCATTTAGAACTGTGTTTGGTTTTGATATTAGGTTAACTTCTTTTTTGTCTTATATTATAAATCTGTCTAGAATAATCTTCTTGTATAGTTTATTTAGTAAACTTGCAATCATTCAACCTTGATCTATTTTAATTATTTTGCATCTTCTGTTTATGTTTTCTTGTATCAGTTTCCTTTGTGCTCATTTCTATTTTTTTTTTTTTTCTTTTTAACTATTCTTTGCCAGCCTTTTATATCATCTATTCAGGCTTCTGACCATTGCCTATGTAATTTTAGCAATATTACTCTTAGCTCTTTCTTTATGTCTTAAAGTTTATTGTTTATTTCTGCTCTTTCATTTTTTTTCACCTTCTGATTCTTTTTACTTCTTGCTTTTTTGATTATTTGCTAGAGTTCAATAACATATTTGTGTTTTTTTAATTTCTTTTGATTTAGTCTTCTATTTAACTTAGTGTTGAATATCTTTTTTTTTGAAATTTGCTTGTTTGCAGCTTTAATTATAACTTCTTCTATTGTGTCTCATATTTGATCCAGTACATCTGTACTGTGTTCTATTTTTATGTTAACATCTTCTAGTTGTTTTAACACTCTTTTCTATTCTAACTAATTTTGTAGCTCTTTTGTATAGTCTTTTCAGTCTTCTTGTTTTGCTTCTTCATATAGGTATATTGTTCTTGTTTGGCCTTTTCATTTAATTTCTGCTTTACTACTATTTATGATTATATGTTCCATCTATAATTCTGTTGTAATTATTTTATGGTTGCTGTCTGTTAAACCTTTTGCTTCTTTGATATTAGCTACTTGTAGATCTGCTGCTAGTGTTTCTGAAAGCCAAATATAATCTATTCTTGTTGTTGTCTCTTAACTTAATCATATGTATGCTTCTTTTGTTGGATGCAGATTTCTGTATAAATCTGTAAAGTTTTGTTTTCTGAACTAGCTAAATATTGATAGTTTTTTGTAGTTTAATGTTTGCAGATATAGTCTGTCTAGTATATTATCTACTATATAATTGAAATCACCAAGTATGTTTACTTCTGTATATCTTTTCCTATTTGTTACTACTTCTATGATTCTTTGTTAAATTTTCTTACTGATTGATTGGTCATTTGATAGAATGTATATCCTAATACTACTAATTCTAATTGTTTAAAATATAATCTTATTTCTAGCATATATTCACTGACTCTTTTAACTGCTCCTACATGCTTTTTCTACTTTTCATCTATTAGTATTTCTATGCCTGAATATTTTTTCTTATCTGTTACTACACTTATCCAATATCTCTTGTACTGTATATTACAACTATACAGTAAAAATTTTATCTCTCTTTCTGTAATGTTTGTTTCCATTATTCCCACTATTGTGAATTTTTCTTTTTTTGCCTATTTTAGAAAGTTATTTATTTTCATTTTCTAGTTTTAAGTCTGTTAATATTGTGACATGCTATTTTTAATTCTTTCTTTCCTGTTTTCATTTTTCTTTTAGATGTTTATATCTTGTTTTTATGTTTTCTATTTTTTTTTTTTTTCTTTTTGGTTTCCTGTTACAACCAGAAGATGCATTCATATTTCTTTCTTTAAAAATTTTTCTTTCACTATACAAAAACTCTTTAATCTTCTAGTCTATATTTATTGATTCAACTGTGGCACCTTTAGGAGCAATTCACAACATCTTTTTCTGTTTTCCATTCTATCTTGTTTTGTTGTACTTCAAGTCTTTCTAGTCTTTCAAGAATTTTTTCTAAGAGGTTTTGATTCTGTGTTTGTAGATCTTCTTTTTCTATATTCATGTTTCTATTATCTAACCATTCTACTATGTCTTGTATTTAAAGATCATTCTCTATTTCTATGTGTCTCTTGTTTGAGTTTTGACTGCTTCTGTTCTGGCTTATTTTTTTCTTCTATTAGTGTTTCTATTCTCTAGATCTTCTTTTTTTATTTCTGTAAATCTTTTGCTTGAGTTTTGGATCATTTTGTCTCAGTTTCTACCTTTTCTTTTCTGAAAACCATCTTTTCTTCTACTTTCTTTTCTCTTTTTATTTAACCAGAATACACAAAAGTTGTTATATATAATTGATCTTAATTGGGTTGTTTCTTTTTCTCTTTCTGTTGCAAATAAGATTATTGCTGTTCTTCTTTGGTTTTTGTTTCTATTTGGTGGGATGTACACTGATTTTGCATCTTTATTTCTCAAACATTATAATAGTAGAACTTCTGAAACATTACTTGGCAATTCTGTTAATTTTGCTATATATTGTCTTTGTTTTTGTCTTGCTTTGTAATCTTCTTTTCCTTCTGTTACTCTTATCAATTTATAGTTATCAACTGGTATAGACCAAAGAATACCTTTTTTTTCTGATTCTTCTACTTGGATTATTGCAAATGCCTTGTATTTAGATCTTTTAATTTCTATTATTTGTGCATTTTTAAATTTTCTGCAGATGTAATTGAGTTCTTTCTTATTTATATCTGCTGGCAAGTCTCAGATTGTTATGTGTTTTGTGTTCTTTGCTTCTTTTTCTTCTGTGTTTGTATATTCTTCTTTTTCTCAAATTTCTTTTTCTTAAGGTTTTTTTTTTTTGTAACTCTTTTCTTTATGTTCTGTTATGTTGTCTTTTTCATTTAGATATTCATTATTGTACTTCTTTTATTTTGTTCTTCTTCTCTCTTTGTCTTCTTTTGAAATTATTTTGTACCAATCACTTTCTTTTTTACTTATTTTTTGTATTGCTTCATTTCTATCATACTCACAATCAAAGTTTATCTCAATCTATAGATTTCTTTATTTAAAGGTTTCTTTAATATTCTTAATGTATTCATTGTCTTTTAGTAACTACTTAATAAACTTTACACATTTTTCTTCTGTTTCTCTAAGCATATTGTGTGCTGGTATATTAGTGAATAAACTGTTATCTTTGTTGCAACTTCTTTTACTTGGTGCCCAAATGCTTTTTTCTAATGAAATCACTACTATATCTATTTTATTTTCTATTATCTGCTTTCTTCTTTTTTGTCCTTTTTTTTATCTGTTATTGAACCTTGTCTTGATTCTTTTCCATTCATCTCTATATCCTCTTGTTCTTTTTCTCTTGTTTGTTCTTTTCTTGATTCTTTTCTTGCACTAGTAGTTCTTCTTTTAATAAGTCTACACTTTTATTACTTACCTTTATTTTTGCCTTTTCCTTTGTAGTAAAGTCTTCTTTTTGTAGTCTTTTTTTGCTTGTATTGTTTTCTTCTATCTTTTCTTCAACTTCTTTTTCTGTCTCTTGTTTGTCTTCTTGTCTTCCTTCTTTTTTGGTTACTTTTTGTTGCATTATTTCTTTATTTTCTTGTTTTTGTGTTCTTTTGAATTCAATCAGCATTATATTCTTGTCTGTGTTTGTGAAGTTTAGCTTCTTTTCTGGTTGTTCTCTTTCTGCTTTTTTAATTAATTCTCTGGTTTTTCTTAGTAGTGCAACTTCTTCTAGGCTTTGCTCCATAAGCATAGCCACAATTTTATCTTCTTTGTTTAGCATTATATATGTACTACTTGATTGATTAAAAAATATTTTATTATATATTCTGTTTATTGCTCAGTATGCTTTTTTTATAAAAATTGTTAAGAAACTTTTTCCACATTCTATTACTTTCATATTCTATTTATATCTATATACTTCTGATTGGTTTCTAGATTTCCTTTATTAATTTTTTTATCTATATATAGAATTTCATGTGTGTTACTATAAGATTTGTGATGCCTGTTCTGATTTGGTAGCTTGCATATATCTGTTGTTATTTTGCTATTATATGTCTTTGTGTAATATAAACAGATTTACATTACAGAGTCTAATGGCAATTCTTTACTATTGTTATTTTTCAGTGAGTTTTTTGCTTTTTTTTGATAACTGCTCTATTAGTTTAGCAAATGAACTTTTTTTTTCTTAGTCTATTGCTTTCTATGTTGCTGCTTCTTTTTGCTTAGAGCTACTTAAGGTGTTTCCTATTGCTAACTTTGCTAAAATCTTTTTTTTTTCTTAGCTGTTTTTTGTGTCTGAATGATTAACAGAAAAAGTTTTAAATTTTTTATATAAAATTTAAGTATATTAATTATTTAACTTATAATTAAAAATTTTATATCCAAATTTAATAACAAATTATATAATTGTTAGATATATTAATTTAAATAAAAGCTTGAGTATTTATACAAAATATAATATTATACAAATATAGAAAAATACTTTGTGGCATTATAAAAGATTTTAGTACAATTTTATAATAAGACTATTAAATATAAATAACTAAAAAACTAGTAAAACAATTTTATTTAAAAATTCTCAAGTAAAAAGATAGTATATTATAAGTTAATAGTGCAATAGTTAGCACTTTCAGGTTTTAATTAAAAGGTTATAAGTTCAAGTTCAAAGAACAACAAAAATTTTATCAGGACTACAATTGAAAAGATTTATAAAGAATTTTTATTTAAAAAGTAAAAACAAGATTTATATAAAAAAAAATGCAATAATTGGCATAGCTATAGGGTTAAGAACAATCAGATAAAATATAATATATTAACAAATAATATTAACATTAAGAAATTCCAATTTAAGAATATATAGAATTAAGAATATTAAAATTTACAAATAATTAGCTGATAGGTTATGTAAAGTTAAAAAACTGTAGACTAAAGAAGATAATAAGTTCTATATTATAAAACTAAAGACCTAAAACATCTATAATAGACTTAATAAAGCATAAGCTATTTTATAGTTTAGTAATATACAAGATTATATAGTATCTGATAATCTTTACAGAATAATAATTTTGGCTTTTAAAAGATGTAACAGGTTCTAAAGATATCTAAAAATCTTTAGAATAGCAAAAAAAATAAAGATAAAAAAAAAAGATAATATAAACTTTTGATAATACTACTGAACTAATAAATGTTTTAAAAAGAACAAATATATATATAAAAATATATAACTAATTAGATTATTGGAATTTTTTAAAAAAAAGATTGCTTAAATGTATATTAAAAGTTGGTTACAGATCTACTAAACTATCTAAATTAGTAGTTTGAAAGTCTTATTAGTTTAAATAAGAAAAAGATAATAAAAAAATAAATATTAGGATTTTAGTAGACTTTACAAAAGTAATAAAACTAAATCAACTGTATATAAGGTATAAAAAACTCTTATAAATTTTTTGTTAAAAATAAAATAATACTAAAAGAATTACTGTTTCTAACAATTAGGTTAAAATATTTATAATAATGATTGCATTAGCATAACTGGCAGATTATAAGGCATTTGTGTAACTAGTTATATAAAGAAATCAGAAAAATACAAATCAGCATCAAGTAGTGCAAACTCTAAATAAGTTCTTGTAAGCATGTAAATTTATTAAAATTAGAAAACAAAAAGTTCATTTAAAAAGACTTAAATAAAAAGATAATACAAATCTTTAATGATGCTACTGTAAAGGCTAGATCTAGAAAATAAATACCAAGGTTATAATATCTAAACAAATAAAAACCTTTGAATTGGAAGTTTCAAAAATACTACCAATTAGATCACTGAAACAAACTAGAGAAAAAGAATATTGAGTTAATCTGCTATTAATAAACTGATTATAGTTCTATACAGACTATCTGGATTAGGTGTTTGATAAAAAAACAGAAGTATACTAAAGTACTAAAAATATGCTATAAAGTAAATGCTAAGGTTTAAGTAAAATCTATAAAAACATAGTGGTTAAATAATATAACTTTAATTACAAATATTAGTTCTGCTATAGCAATATTAGATTAGCTATAAAAATAAGTACAGAAAGTTTCAGAAAATTTACTTTAAGGATAAAATTGTTCTAAGGTTGAGATGATAATCTAGCTATAACCCAGTAATATTAATACAGATATAGGTTCAAAGGATTTAAAATAAAACATTTAAGCAGAGATGTTAAATACAGAAATTGATAAAGAACCTTTAGGCAAACTTCTTAAATAGGTAATATAGAAAAGTTATATATGTAACTAATTGTATACTCTTTCTGTAGTAGTTTATAAAATTATATTACTAAAAAAGTTATTAATAATAATCAAAAGACTAAAAAAGTCATCTTAATATTAAAAAAAAATACTAAAAATATTAATAAGCATTAAGACTTTAGATAGAATAATCCAAAAGATATTTTTTAATACAAAGTATATTGCATATATAAAGAGTTTAAATAGATAAAACTTATAGTTGGCTTGCAGATATAATATATAGTATAGAACTTATATAGTAATTAGGGTTGGTCAAATTACTGGTCGACCAAAAATTTGTTGGTCAAACTGGTCTGGTCAAATTGGTCAAATGGTCTGGTCAAATTGGTCAAATGGTCTAGCCTATTAAATAAATAATTTTAATATACGAATAAATAAACAAATATATTTATATACTTTATATATTATTTGATCAATTTGACCAATTTGACCAATACTAAACCCTTTGACCAACTGGTCAAATTGGTCAAACTGGTCTGGTCAAGCTTGATCATTGACCGGTCTATGCCAACTCTGATAGTAATATATAGGTAAACTACTTAAGTATAAAATACAATATAGAGTATTCTTATATATAATTAGCTACAAAAAATTTTTTATATAGCAAATACAAAATATATTATTAATAAAACTTTTTTATTTTTTTAAAAAAATGTTTGTATATATAATAAAGTTTGTCTAAATTATTTAAAATTTGTCTAAGTAGTACAAAATTTTTTTTGCTTTTGCTAAGACCATTAGTTATTAGTAGCTACTGCCTTTATTGTAATTTTAATTATAATTATATAACTTGTACAAGGTAAGTATACAGCTAGCTATATATAAAGCTTTTGGCTATCTATTTAAGTAATCTGTTTGCAGGTTCTACACTAGCTGCCATATCTGTAATCTGCTAAAAAACTATCTAATTAAACAGTTTGCTTCTTATACTACACCTGACAAATAGTGCACAAATTTCTATATATTTAAGTGCTATTTAATTTAATCCTAATCTTCCTATTTGTATATTCATCAGGCCATTATATATTTTAAAGTATGTATTTAATTGTAGAACTCTAGATGGCCCTTTTGCTAACTAATTACCTATTTTTAGTTTTTGTTAATAGGGCTTGCTTTTGCAAAGTTCATTCAGACTCCAGTATTGCTTTATAGCATATTTTTAGAACTTATAGTATACCTTTGTTTTTGGCATCAGGCTTTTAATTCAGATAGCTCAGAAGAACTGTAACCTGTTTCTAGTATTTTGAAGTTTCACTTTCTAAGATTTTTTGAAACTTCTGATTATCTAATTGGTAGTACTTCTTATTTGAAGTTTTTGCTTATTTGATTCTTCTATATTAATATCTATTTCTTAGGTTTAGTCTTTACAATAGTATAATTAAAAATTCATGCTATTTCTTTATTTGAGTCTTTTTCAAATAAACTTCTTGTTTTCTAATTTTAACAGATTTATACAGTTACAAAGACTTATTTAGTATATATTGCCTGATATTAGTTTATATTTCTCTATATAACCTGTTATACAAATGCCTTATAACCTGCCAGTTATGCTAGTATAACTACAATTACAAATATTTTAATCCAATCAATAGAAACAGTTGCTATAATATAAATATTACATAGATAATTATTCAAATTTTTGTTATTAATAAGATTTGAATATCTAATATTTACTTGGAAGATTAACAACTTATCTACTTTATAAAGTTACTATATCTCTAAGTAATATAAAATTAAATAATTTAATTAGTTAATTTATATAAATTTATAAGTTAATTTTATTATATAGTTTTGTAATTTAATATTTTATTTTTTTTGCTTTTGCTAAGGCTGAAGTTATTAGCAGCTACTATCTTTATTATATTTTTAATTATAGTACATAACTTGTACAAGGTGAATATACAACTAACCACCTGTACAACTTTTAGTTGTCTAATTTAAGTAGTCCATCCATGTAGCAGATTTTATACTAGTTGCTATACCTGCAATCTATTAGAAGATTACCTATTTTAAACACTCTAATCTTTATACTATACTAACAGATAGTGCACAAGTTCCTGTACATTTATATTAAATGCTGTCTAACCTAATCTTAACCTCTCTTCTATATATTTGTTAAGCTGTTATACATTTTAAAGTATATCATTTGACTGTAAGGCTGAAGGATGCCCTTCTGCTAACTAACTACCTATATTTAATCCTTATTAACAGGGCTTACCCTTGCAGATTTTACCTAATCCCTAGTACCAACTTCACAGCATATCTCTAGTACTTATAGTATATCTTTGTTTTCGATCTTAGACTCTTAATCCAGATAGCTTAGAAGGACTATAACCTGTTTCTAATACTCCAAATTCTGCCTCTTAAGGTTTTTTTTCTCTGATTCGAGACTTCTGGCAACCTGGTTAGTAGTACCTCTTATCTGAGGTTTTTGCTCATCCAATTTCTTTCATATTGGTATCTGTTTTCTAGGTTTAGCCTTTATAGTAGTACTGTCAAAGATCTATATTATCTCTCTACTTAGGTCTTCCCAAGTAGACTTTGGCTTTTCAGTTTATAGATTTATATGATCACAAGAATTTATCTTGTGTTTGCACTGCCTGATGCTAGTTTGCATTCTTCTGTATAACTCCAACATTGTGCAGATGCCTCATAATCTGCCAGTTATGCTAATGTGACTATATTACAGATATCTTATTCTAACTGATTGACAGAATGCCATCACTGTAATACTGTCTATATATTACATAGGTAATTATTCAAATTTTCACTATTGTTAAGTTTTGAATTCACTACTTACTACTTAAAGAGTTAACAACTTAATCACTTTACTAAGTTACTACACCCCTGTAATCTAATATTAAAAAATTTATATTTTAATAAGTTTTTAATTAATTTTAATAACTTTATTATTATTAAAATCAAAAAATTCTATTTTACAATTTTATATAAAGATTAAAATTTATTTATTAAAATGTAATAACTTAGTAAATTAGATAAGTTATTAACTCTCCAAGTAGTAAGTTGTAAGTTAAAACTTACTAATAAAATTTTAAATAATTATTTATATAATATATAAGCAGATTATAGTGATAGCATTTTGTCAATTAGTTAAAATAAAATATCTGTAACTATAGTTGCACCAGTATAATTAGCAAATTATAGATCATTTTTATAATCTAGATTATAGAAAAAGATGCCAAATAGTGCAAATTCAAGACAAGTTTTTGTGATTGTATAAATTTATAGAACTAGAAAAACTAAAATCTATTTGAAAAAATCTAAATAAAAAGGTAATACAGATTTTTGATAATACTATTGTAAAAACTAAATCTAGAAAATAAATTTAATATAGAAAAACTAGACAAACAAAAATCTTTAAATAAGAGATATTACTAATCAAATTGTTAGATCAAACTAAAAAAAAGAATATTAGACTAAACTTGATATACTAGAAACAAATCACAGTTCTTCTGAGCTATTTGAAATAGTAGTCTAAGAACAAAACAAAAATATACTAAAGTACTAGGAATATGCTATAAAGCAGATGCTAGAATATAAATAAACTTTATAAAGACTAGTCTTGTTAACAAAAACTAAATATAAGTAATTAATTAACAGAAAAGCATTTTGATATTTATAATCAAATTATGTATTCTAAAATAAATAAATATTTTAACAAAGATACTAAAAAAAGAGACTATATATTGAGTTAAACAGCACTTAGATGTATAAAAACTTTGAAGTTACTTATCAGATATAGTATAAGATCAAAGTATTTAAATAAATAATCTTTTAGCAGATTACAGATATGACAGCTAGTATAAAGTCTTCAGATAAATTACTTAAATAAGCAACTAAAAGTTGTATAAGTAGCTAGTTATATACTTATCTTTGTATAAGTTATATATAAATATATAATTAAAAATACAATAAAGAAGAGGATGATGATCTTAGTGTAGTGGTTAGGTTGTCATTCTCCAAGCAGTAGGTCTAATGTTCAATTTCTATTGATGCCAGATTTTGGAAAAATAGACCTATTCTGGCAAACTTATTCATGATCTAGAGTTTGTAGATCCTGTAATTCTGGTTATACCAAGACTAACTTTGAAAGTATGCAATGTTACATGAATAAATCTAAAAAGTATATACTTGGATTAGAAGCCTGCTTGGAAATTCTGAATGAAGAGGTAGTACAACTTTTAACAGTACTACCTGTAAAGATCTTGATCTGCTGAAGAAAACCTAGAGCAGATAATCTGTACAGACAAGAACCTCTAGGTAGGAGGTCTATCAACCTAGCTACTGGTTGATTTGGACATAAAGTTACATCATGCAGGACTAACTGGATTGGTAGTATAGGAAGACTTGCAAGAATAGACGAGGTAACAGTAAGGTTATAAAAGGAAGATACTGAGGTTGTATGAACTTCACAAGGGTTGTAAACTAGATTTAGCTGTAATTTGGGATACAGAAGTCTCTAGTAATGATGTCTTGAGGATAATCTGCATGAAATAAGGCAGGATCCTAAGGATATGAATAAGCATCTAGAACTTCTCAACTGACATCATATAATGGAGATGTTCTAGTGATAACAGTAAGGATTGCAGTACAGAGAGTTTAAATAGATAACATCTGTAATTGGATTGCAGATATGGCAGCTAGTGTAGAACCTATATATAGGCAGACTACTTAAATTAGATACCAAAAGTGTACATATGGCTAGATGTACTCTCTAATGTAAAATAGCTTCTCTAAGGTAATTGGACTGTGAGTTACTGTGTCCTACAATACTGAATAAAAAAGTCCTAGTCTTCAAAAGACTAGTTTAAATATATAAAAAAAAAAAAAAAAAAAAAATACAATAAAGATAATAATTACTATTAAGATTGGTTTTAGTAAAAGCAAAAAAAATATTTATTTAATATATTTTTTTAAAAATTAAATATAAAAAAAAAATTACAAAAATTTGTAACTAATTATATATAAAAATAATTAATATTATATTTTATTCTTAAATTAAGCATTAAAAATGCATATATAATTAGTTATAACCTTTTATATAAGAAAGTTTTTGAAGGTTTTTGTATTTATATAAATTTAAATAAAACTTATTTTTTAAAAACAGAAATTTTAATTATAAAAAAAAATATATATATTAATATAATATTAATCTAATTTGTATAAGTTTATATTATATTCTATATAAAAAAAATAAAAAAAAAGTTTAGACCTTTAGAGTCAATAGTATAGCAGTTATATTTTAAAATTACAAATTGCAAGGTTACCAGTTCAAATCCTAGTGACAGTAATTGTAAAAGTGTATTTATAAAAATAGAGAACTGCAACTCTGTGGCACTAGAGACCTAAAACATTATCGAACAAACTTATTTTTAAAAAAGACAAGTAACTTGTGATTGAGAAGCCACTTAGTGATAAACACTAGTTAGAACCTGATTTGGAATAACTAAAGCTATAAAACATAATGTGAAGCTAAAAGTCTAATAATAAGAAATACTACATAAACTCATGACAATGGCCAGTTTTGAACAGAGCTTGATGAAACCTTCAAATCTTGACAAAAGTCAGTGTGACAAATTACTTCTAGAAAGACAATGATCAAACTAGGAAGGTTGAAGTCTAGTAGTAAAAGAATATTGAGAACATTATTTGAAAATATAAATAGATATATGAAAAATCTTGGCAAGATCATTAAAGAATAAAAAAAAAAGTTTAAAACTATTTAGTAATATGTAAATATTATAAAAATAATTAATAAAATATAAAAGATCTTTTATTTAAACAGATTTATTAAATAAAGTTTAGTTAAAAACAAACAAAACTTAGTTAAAATAATAGTTTAAAATATATAAACTAAAAAAAAATTTAAAATAAAATATAAAATGATTAAAAGTTAATAAAAAAAACTATTAAAATATTACAAAATATAATCTAATTATTAAAAAAAATAAGAGTTTTTAATTATATAATATAACCAAATTTTTATTAAAATATATAAAAAAAAGATATAAGCCATTGTTTTTTTAAAAAAAATCCAAAAATTAAAATAAAAATTAAAAGAAAAAAATAACCAAAAAGAAAGACAAAACTAATTATAAGAAAGATTTAAGTAATATAAAAAAAATTAAATTATAATTAAAAAAATAAAAAAAAATCAAAAAAATAAAAGTATAAAAAACATAATTTGATTTAATAAAAAATTTTTATTTTTTTTTTGATATTAAAATGACTTCTTTGGTTTTTTGATTTTTATTAATCACTTATTAGTATTGTGGTTCAATAAACTACTACAGGAGAGCATACAATTGACTACACATGTAACTTTTCTATATTACCTATTTAAAAAGTTTGTTTAAAGGTTCATTACTAATTGTTATACCTAACATTCCTGCTTGAATGTTCTAATTTAAACTCTCTGAACCTGTAATCTGTATTAATTCACTAAGAAATATTCAGATGTCTAGATCATTATCTCAATTTTAGACCTAATTTATTCTCAAGGCAAACCTTCCAAAATCTTTTGTATTTATTTTTATAGTTAATCTAAGTATTACTATAGCAGAACTAACATTTGTAGTCAGGACTTAAATATTAAACTGTTGTACCTTTGTAGAGTTCACTTAGACCTTAGTATCTATTTCATAACATAACCCTAGTACTTTAATATATCTTTGCCTTTTTCCCTATCTTTTTACCAAATTCCCAATTCAGATAACCTGTATAAAATTATGACTAGTCTATCTGTATATCAGATCAGCCCAATATTCTTTTCTTTCAGTTTATTCTAATGGTCTAGTTGGTGATATCTTCAAGACTTCCAACCTGAAGGTTCTTGTCTGTTCGATTACTACTACTAGATATTAGACCTTGATATCTGTTTTACTAAGCTAGTCTTTACAGTAAGATTGTCGAAGATTCAACTATCTCTTTACTTGAGTCTTCTCAAATGAACTTCTTGTTACCAATTTCAATAGATTTACATAATCACAAAAACTTATCTAATGTTTGCATTACCTAATTTGACAGTTTGCATTCCTTTGTGTAATTCCAACATTGCACAGATACCCTATGACCTGTCAGCCATGCTGATGCAACTATTATTATAGGTATTCTAACCTAATCATTAGTAACAGTTGCTATAATACAAATATTACATAGGTGATTATTCAAATTTTTACCATTGATGGGATTTGAATATCCAACCTACCACTTGGAAGGTTGACAACCTGACCACTTTACTAGGTCATTACACTTTTAATAAAAAATTTTATTGTAACATTTATATATAAATTTTTAGTATAATTCTCAGATTTGAGTACATCTTTAACCAGTATAACAGATTGCTTTTAAGCATTTATAAAAGCAATTAAAGAATATCAAACCAGTAAATTTAAGTTTAAATATGTGATCTTAATAAAAATTTATAACAAGATTGTCAAAGTAAAGAAAAAAAATATGATATTATCTATAATAAAATTTGAATATTATAAGATTTTATAAAATTTTATTAAAAAATTTTATAAAATCTTATAATACTTAAACTTTTACTAATTAATTTTAACCTTATGTTTGACACTTAATGCTTATAGTGTTCAGCATAAAGTGTTTAGCACTTAGTGCCTATATTAGTGCTCATAGAGCTTGGTACATAGTGCTTGTGCTCATAATAGTGCCTGGTACTTTATGCCTGGCATTTGTGCTCATGCATATAAGAGTGCCCGGCATTTTTATGCCTATAGGCATAGGGTTAGCACGAGGCACCTACGTAGTACCTGACATAATGCTGATATAGGCATTTGCGCTAGTCTAACATCATACCCTAACTACCTCTGTCGCGGATTTCACCCTTTCATATAAAAATTATAAATTGTTCTAGAGAATTACACCGTTATAATGATAACAGAGTCCGATAAAACGAGGGTAGACTATATCATTAACAATCCGATCCGTTCCAGATTCGGATATGTGGGGAAAACCACTTGCTTTCAAGAGCCGAAACTCAGAGAACGTTCACTTGAAACCCTAATCAATCATATGCCAACAAATGTACCAATGTGCAACATTCACGTAATGCATAATTAAATTTCCCCGTTACACATGCTACTTTAAAACAATATAAATTGTGTCAATTTGCATACGCAAATTGAATTATTTTTGTTTTAACGTTAATAACGATAATGCCATTTAATATTAATAAACGTCTTTTTCTATCGCTTTTGTTACTATGTATATTTATTGATTTTGTTTTAACGAGCGAATATTCGGCTAAAAATATATGTAACAAAGAAGGCCACTGTTATCCGAAAGTATTCATTGCAACAAATTATTTCCAAGAAGTCTTAGAAGGACAAGAAATACCTGCAGGTACCTTAGATCCATTTATCATACGATTTGATAGTGTATTTTGCATTTTTTTAAACTTGAAATGTTTTCTACAGGGCTTCATGTGAAAATTGATTTCGTTTCTGGAAAAAAATACGCAAAACTATTAGATCATAATAATAATGAACCATCGGACATTATCATAGTTGATAAAGATGGCTCAATTCATTCGGATCCAGCCCAAATTGAATCATCTGAAGTTGGTACTAATCAAGATTCAGAAGTTCATATACACCACGAAGATTCTTTAGAAACTAATAGCTCATTTCCGGTTATTCCACCTGGACACAAAGAAAATTTTCGCATACCGCATTCAGATAATTTACTTTTTGAAGAATGTATTTTTAAATTAACCACCACATCACAATCTTTACATGACATAATATCTACCTTGGATAGTTTAGAAGATTTAGTTCATGAGTTGGAGTTTGGTATAAAACTCGCTAAAGGCAATGGCCTCATCTCAATTGTTAAACTTTTGGACAACGATTCAAATGAAGTCAAAGAAAAAGCTGCTTTGGTAATTGGTACTACCATGCAGGTAATGAACTTTTATTCTTTTATTAACTTTATTTATTAAATACATTTTAGTTAATAATAAATAAAAATTATTCATAACTAGAACAACCCATTGGCTCAGGATGAAGCATTAAAATTGGATCTCATACCTTACCTTCTAGATTTACTGTCTTCCGAGACAGATATAAAACTTTCTTCTCGTCTTTTATACGCTTTATCCAGTATAGTTCGTGGTAAAAAAGAGTCAATACAGTCTATCAAAGATAATCAAGGATTGTCACGGTTGGCAGTTATATATCAAAAATTAGAAAATAACGAATTCCGTGCCAAATGTGCTTTATTCGTTACCGATTTCATAGATCCAAATATGTTCAATATTGTTCATAAAAAGTTTAATCTTTTCGATCAACATCATCATGATGGCATTATTTCATCATTTGAAAATACCATCGAAACTTGGTGCAATTTGTTTCAGGACACACTATTCGATGATATGGACAATGATAAAGAAATCGATTTTGATACACGTGAAAAATTACTTAGTGGGATATCCATGATTAAGAGTCATTATTCACGTCAGTGCCCTTTACGCAACGGATTTAAACATTGGTTATTAAATCAAATTAATTTGGATGACGATGAATATTTAGAAGATTATTTCCGTTTAGTTAACCAAGTCAAAATTCAATATGGATTAATTTAATCATACATTTTGATAACTATTCTTTTTTTGGATAACGTTAATGATAATAAAATAATGTTTGAAGCACAGTTTATGTAATAAAAAAATCAAGAGAAAAGGTTCTTTTTTATTTATTAATTTATTTGATAAATAATTGTTTTATGATTAAAATTAAATTCTAAACAATATAATGAATATTTCAAACTAATGAATTGTTACAAAAATCAAAGTATTAGAAAATGATAAACATAATTTTAATCTAAAAGATTAGTGACTAAAATTGACTTATAAAACGTTAGTTATTTAAGAAATAATCATAACTAGGCAGTAATAATAAATGATATAGTTATAAATATTTTTATAAAAATATGTACGTATAAATGACAGTATTTTAAATTAATGTTTTTTACTATAAAAAAATTATACAAATTATAATAAAATAATTAGTTATATTACTATTAGTTTTTGTAAATAGTATTTGTTATGTATAATTCTTTAATTTATTATTATTTATAAAAAAAAAGAAAAACATAGTTTGGAAATTAAAAACAATATAATACGTAGAAACTAGCAAGCTTATTCTTAATTTGTAAGTTTTTTTAAATAAATTTGCCTAGAAATTTATTAAAAATATATCTATAATCTATTTTTTTAAAAGTTGGGTTTCTGAGAGAATGGTAATCCTAGTGTAGTGGTTGGATTGTCATCTTCCAAGTGGCAGGTCTAAGGTTCAAATCCCACCTACAACAAAATTTGGAAATTATATTTGCATTATGATAACTGTCTCCTGTTGATCAGTTGGCCTCATGTGGTTGTAACTCAGATACACCAAGTCAGGTTCTATTGACATTGGGAACTCAGAGCATCTATATGAAGTGTAATATTACATATATATAGAAAAAGGTATAACTAATGTTGCTTAAGACTTCAGTGCAAATCTATAATAAGATCACTAGGTGTAGAAGATTAAGAAACTAAGGTAATAGAAACCTACTTAGAAATTCTCAAGTAAAGAGGTAATATAAACTTTTAATAGTACCATCAAATCGTTAAAGCTTATGAAACATCTTTATAAAAATTGAAGTTTAAACTGAATATCAAATATATGTAGAGGAGCATATAACTAATCAGGTTACTAGATTCATCAGAGAAAAAAAATACAGAAGTATACTATACTAGACCATCTGTATTGGTAGTTGAAAGAGACTATTGGTTCTGAGTTGCAGTTAGTAGAAGATGATAAAGAAAATATTAGAAAGATAGATACTGGAGTTTTAGTAAACTTTACAAGAATAGAAATATTGTAATGTAGTAGTTAAACAGGTAACCCTTATAATTACAAGTGTTAGATAACTATAGCATGTTGCATAAAACTAGGTCTGTATATATAAGATATAAAGACTCTAGTAAGTTTTTTATTAAGGATAAAGTAGTTTTAAGAGTAATAACTAGTATTGAAAACTTGGATGAGTGTAGTCTTAAAATGTTCTTGTAATATAAGAAGAATTGCATATGCAAAAGGTTTAAATAGGCAAGACTCCTAGTTGGCTTGCAAGTATGACAACTAGTATAGAACTTATATAGCAATGTATAAGTAAACTATTTAAATTAGGTACCAAAAGTGCATATGTGGCTAGTTGTAACCTTTAATATACAGGTAACTCTTAGAGACATACTATGTCCTATATACTTAAATAAAAATATTACATTCTCAAGGCAAATTTTAATTACAAAAAAAAATAAAATAAAAGTTAAGTCTTATAGCTTAGTTGTTAAGTTTTTATTTATTTACAGACAAGATCAATGATTTGAGTCTAGCTAAAAATAAAATATTCTATAATCAAAAATGGAGTCTATAATCAGATATGAAGCTCTGTAGAAGTTCAAGTAAAAGTATATATTTAATCTAAAAAATTCCTAAAAGGAAACTAATATGGCAGAGTATAGGCACTACTATAGTGAGAAATATAGAAAATATCATCAACATTTGTAAAAAAAATTAGTCTTATCTAATATAGAATCATTTCTAATATTATAAATCCAAATAAGTATAGTTATGAGATTTATTTCCATTCAGTAGAGCTTGCATTAAGAGTAAAGTAACTCTAAGATCCATAATTAAAAATTAAGTTAGTATTATAGAAAAAATATTAAAAATCAGAAATTTTAAATAGAAAACCTACAGATAGGTTTTAGATATAGTAATGAATAGGTAACCTATAGGTAAAGCCTTTAAATAAACAATGATTAAAGTTATATAAATAGCTAATTGTAGTCTTATTAATATGTAAAATATAATATCTTTCTATAATGTAAGTCTTAATAAAAGATTATAAATCATAGATGTTACTTTTTAAACCTAAAAAAAAAACCTATTTTTTTAAAATTTTAAAATATTTAAATAAAATTTTATTTAATAATATTTGAAAATAAAAAATTATTTTTATTTTTTTTTTAATATTAAAGTGAGTACTTGTGACCTAGAATTTTATTGATAGTATATTTGGCTAATAGTTGCATTAAAACTATAGGAGGCAATTATAGAAAGAGTGTACAACTAGCCACTTGTATAACTTTAATTATTGTCTAATTTAAGTAGTTTGCCTAAAGATTCTATACTAGTTGCCATATCTAGAACCTGCCTATAAGTTCCCTATTTAACCATTTTAGTTTTTATATCTATCCACATATCTCTGGCTACCAACAACTCTGATCAATGCCAGTAAAAATATGCTATAAACACTAAGTTTTTAAAGCAATTCATTCATATAAGAAACCTTTGACCTTGTACTAAATCTTCTAGAATTTTTTGTATTCTATTCTTACAGCTGATCCAGTATCACTATAGCTAAGACCAACACTAGCAGTCAGAATATATCATTAAACCACTATGTCTTTGTAAAGTTCACACCAACTCTGATACTAACTTTACAACATATCTCTACTATTTTGGTATTCAATTCAAGTTCTACTAAGCTTTCAAACTAGATAGCCAAAAAAGGCAGGTTATAACTATATACCTTTGGTTTACATATTTGTTAGCATATAACTTTTTTCTCCAAAATAGATTTTGGCAGCCTGGTTGGTTCTATTCAGTCCCTTCTCAAAGAATGGCTCTTTGTTTAGTTTTATGAATTCTAGCTCTATTTCATAGGTCTAGTCTTTACAATAGCACTATGAAGGTTTGGGTTACCTTTCTACTTAGATTTTCCAAGTAAGCTTCTATTTTCCTATTTGGTTTCTGTAATTTATATGACCTAAGAACTTATCTTAGGTTCACACTGCCTGATACCAGTTTGTGTTTCTTCATACAGCATTGCATAAATGCTTAGACCTTCCAGTTATGCTAGTATGTTACAGATTATAGATGTCTTATTCTAACCAATTATGAAAGACAGTTAATCATAATACAGAAAGAATTGCAAATTTTTACTATCACTAGAATTTGAACTCTAGACCTGTCACTTGAGAGTTGACAACCTATCTACTTCACTAGGTTGCCATATTTTCTAAATAAAAATTATATTATAATAATATTTAATTTTATATTATAAAAAAAATAGATATTACTTATAAGCTAAAAATAAATAAATTTAAAAAAATTTTTAATTAAAAAAATTATTTATAATTTTTTTTTAAATATTAAAAATAAGGTTATGTTTTTAACTTTATTAAAATTCAATTGAAATTTTTATAAAAAAAGTTTGCTTTTAAATTGCATATAATAAATAAAGACTTAGATATATAATTTGTAATCTAAACCTAATTTACAAATTTTTACTAAACTCTTTAACTATATATATATATTTTTTAACTATTTAGTAGCTTTATTAATTATCTTTATTAAGATTCTTATATATATCTCTTGTACAAAATTAGTTTAAATTCTGGTTCAACATTTTCTGACTGCTTCTATAAGTTGTTTAAGAGTAGTCTATTATACTAATTAAAAATTAAACTGATTAAAAGACTATACCAAGTTAGATATTTGAATTATAAAAGAATAATCTTATTTTTTTTTATAAAACCAATAACCAAATTTAATTATAAACTTTGTATTTTTTTTTATCTTTCTTTTTCTTCTTTTTTATAGTTTGTTTTAATTATTTGTTATATTTTCTTTCTTTTTCTTATATATCAGTTTACTAGCTGTTTTATTTCTTAATATGTTTTTATTTTGTTTTTTTATTTGTAAAACTAATTCTATTTGTCTTTTTTTAGTTGGTTACTACTTTACAATTTTTTTTATATATTTTTAAAAAAACTATTCTATGTTGTATTTGTTTATATAGTTATAAACTCTTTAATTTTTTTAAGAGTTTAGATAAGGCTTTGTAATATTAGTTTAGTTTTTTCTTATATTAGTTTCTTAATATTCTTAAATCTATATTTTGGTTTTTTTCTATTAAATCTCTCTATAAGATTTTTATTAGCTTTAATTTACTTGTTTTCTTATAGGTTTCTTTTAAAAATACTGTTCAAACCAAATTAATAACTAAATTTTTTGTATTAGCTCATATTTTTTTTATGATCTTTTATATTGCTAAGTGTTCTTAATCTTTTTTTTTGTTTTTATTACATAGAATGCAATATGTCTTTTTGTATATATCTGAATATCTTTTACTAAAGTCTTTAGTGCTAATAGTTTTTTGTTAACATATTTAATTAGTGTTGTAATTTTTTTAATTTTTTTTCATATTTTACATCTGATTTCACTTTAACTTTTGATTTTTTTTCATATTATTGATCAGTAATACTCTTCTTTTTTTTCATTTGGCTATAATTTTTAGACAGTTGATATAAATTTTCATTCTAAACTAATTTTAAAATCTAAAATTTCTTTAATAAATTATCTTGTTAGCTTTTTTATAAATGTTTTCTTTTAGCAAAATAATACACTTGAATTTGTATAATAGTATATCTATAATTTTATTTATATTATCTATATTATTCTTTTTTTTACTAGTTTATCTACTTTAATATTCTATTTATTATTACTATATTCTTTTATTTTAACTAATTCTAACTTTAATTTTTTAATTTAAATAACTTTATTATACATTTTTTAAATTATAATTCTTTATTTTATTTTATTGTTTACTTGTTTTTAATTATTTTTTTCTATTAAAACCTAATATTGTTGCTATGCTATTTGTATAAATCTTAATTTTCTTTTTTTTTAGTATTATTAAAAGCATTAGTCAAAAACTAATAATTCTGATTTTGTTAATAATAACTAATTTTAGTTATTTATAGTATTTTTATTTACTATATTTTTTTTTTACATCAATTTGTACTCAGTTTGCTTTTATATAATCAATATTCAAAGCATTTCTTTCTACTAATTTCTTAAATAAACCATCTGTATAAAAGATAAATTTTTTATCTAGTTTTAATTAATTTTTCTAGTTTTTAAAGATAAGAAGTTCTTTTAGCTTTCATTCAACTGCTGTTTTTTAATTAACTCTATATTTAAATTATAATATATTATATCTTTAACTAGAGTTTTATATTTATCTACTCTAATTTTGCTTTTGCTTTGCAAGCCACTTATTATTTTTTGATTTATTTTAAGCAATGACTCTTTCTTTTTTAATGAATCTTAATAAAAAATTTTAAACTTCTTCTTTGTTATTTTATTTTTTACAAGTTAATTTTTTTATATAGCTAAAACTATATTTTTTATATTTTTTAAGAGTTCAGCTTGTTTTGTTTTCTTTAGGCTTTATTTTTTAATACTTTGTAAGTATTTCTTTGACATATTCATAACTATTTTTCTTATTATTAAGTTATTAGTTTCTTTTTCTTTTAATAATTTTAATACTATTTATTTTATTTTTCTGTTATCTTTTAAGCAACTATTGAGAGGTACTTAAAGAACCTTTTTATTTATATTTAATAATATGTGTTTTGGCTTTAATTGTTTATTATTCTTGTTTTCTAATATAGTTTCTTCAATTTTTTTAAACCAGATGACTAGTTTATTTTTGATTAATTTTTTTTTAGTAATTTAAGTAATAATTATAAAATTATTTTTGTTAACTGCTTTATTTATAAGCTAATTTATTAAAGTTATATTAAGTTTTTTTAGTATTGTAATTATCTAAAATGTAAGTTTGTTTTCAAATGCCTTTGTAATTTTTATTTTTTTTACAGTTTCTTTTATGCTTAAATTATTAAAATAGAATTATTTATTTTTAATATGCCAAATTATTTTTTATAAACTACTATATATTTTTAATGCAATTTTGTGCTAATTCTCTTTTTTTTACATTAATAAGCAGAAGATTTTGATTTATTCTGATCCTTGTTAGTATTTCTTTTAGTTTTGTTAAATTAAATTTTGTATATAAACTTGTAATTTGCTTTGTTACAAGTTGATTCTATAGTATATTATAGTTATTTATATTTTGATGTATAATTATACTATTACTTACTATTTTTATAATTTTTAGTTTATATTTAGCTAAATTCATTATAGGACTTTGAATAGCATCTATTGCTTTTTTGAACAACTTTGTAGTTTGGAACATATAAGAATAAGTCAATAAAAATCAAACAAATTATTTTTATTAAAATTTTTTTAAAACTTTAAATAACAATTATTTAATAAAAACTTAATCAAATTTAATAATTTTTTTTTTAAATAAATTTCATGAATTTGTAACATTTATTTTAAAAAAGTTTTATAAAATTTAATAAAGTTTTAGTTAAGTTATCATTGCTTAAAGTTTCAAAAAAATTTACTTAGAAAAAATTTACTTGATTTCTATTGACTTAACTCTATATAATTAACTTAATACTATATACATGTTATTTATATATGATTCTTGTGCATTTGTTATTTTTTTAATATTTAGAAGTTATGTTGTTAAATATACTAATTGTCTAGCTTTTGTCTTAATTTGCCTTTTATTAAGCTTGCTATTAAGCTAAATTTTGTTATTTTTTTTATATATTTATTTATTGCTAAGTTTATCTTTCTGTTTTTTTAGATTCTTTTAGATTTATAATAATTAATTTTGATTTTTTTTTATTTATCTAAATGTTATTTAGTTCAAAAAAATCTTCTTTGATTAGTAATGTTTACTTTATTTTTTTTTTGCTATTTGTTATCTATATTATATTATCTGCAAAAACCAATATTGCTTGTCTTTATCTTGTTTTTGTTAATTATTGTTATATAAAATTAAAACTTCTGTTAAATACAAATAATGTATAGGATATTATCTTAATTCTTATAGAATTAACCAAACTTGTATTGTCAAAGTTTCTGCAGTTATTTCAATACAATTTTTTAGCAAAACTAATTCTAAACATCAACTTAACCTCAATGCAAATTACTTAGATCTTATTTGCTCTATTGCTGTCAAGCATCCAACTTGTATTTTTCCTTTATTTACTATTCTTATTACTAATTCAATCACTTCTAAAATTTTTACCTTAAATGAAGACACTAACAAACTTATATCTATCTCTTACTATAATCATTCTTACTAACAATTATCTTTTTATACTAATGGCTTAGCAATTAATATCAGTACTAACCAATATACAATAGATATTAGTTGAATTCAAGTTGATAATAATAATCAAACTATTAACTTTTTTTTACTAAAATACAATTTTGGCTCTTATTATACAAAGTTAAACTCTTTTTAATTATTACTATAATTATAACAGTTTTGTACAATTCAGTAGCTTATATTTTTACTAATTCTTAATCAGTAATTTTTAAATTTAATAACTTTTAATTTAACTTAACTCATTCTAATAAGCTATTCAAATTCAATTTATAGGCTATTTGGCATACTTTTTAAATATTATTAAATTATACAAACTACAAATTATCTTTTATAAAATATAAACTTATTCAGATAATAATTTTAATAAGTAAACAGACTTTCTTACCAAACAGCATTCATAATTATTACTTTTTTTATTTAATTATACAAATTTTTATAATTCTTATCATATTTTTTAATAAAAGCAACATTATGAAGAACTTTTTACAAAATACTTTATTAAACAAATATATAAAACTTATATATTAGCTATATGGGTATTATAAAATATAATAGTGAGTAGTCATACTTTAATCATAATATTGACTAAAGATTTACTTGGCTTTATTTTAATTACAATTAAAAATTTTTATACAATTTTACTAATTTTTAACTCAATTAACTAAAATCTTTTAAAATCAAAATCCTTCTTAATAAGGTACTAACATACTAATGATTTTATACTATTTACTCAAACCAATATCCAGATACTAGCTGTTTTTATTATAACTTAATTGCAGATCTACATGTGATCAATAGAAATTGTAATTAGAAACTATAGTGCTATGTTTTATAATAAAAAAAACTTAGGTTTAAAATCTTTATTTCTTTTTATAATTAATATGTCAACTATATATATAACTCCAGAAGAACTTATTAAAACTGGTGATATTATTCAAGAGCTTCATTATGGTCTGTATTTATAAGACTAGTAGGTTTTTTCTGATGACAATCTTACCTCTCCTATTCCTATATGTTTGGGATTTGAAATTATAATACAACTTAATAAAAAACCTTTTATTATTTATGTAGTTTGCTATATACATAGCTCTTTACAATCTGGGTATATATGTGAAAGAAGTGAACAAAGCAGTGATATTGTTACAAGTGCTTTTACAGCAATTACATCTGTTTATCAAATGGTTTTTGACACTAAAGCAAAATTTTTAGGTCTTATGTATTTAGGTTTAAATTAGAATAAAACAGCACAAAAATTATTAGAAAATATTACTTTTTATTCTTTTATTATTAAATTAGAAAATATTTTTATTTTTGTTAGATCATTTGATAAAAGTTTATATTCAAACTCAAATAAAGTTGGTTATCATTATATGGCATCATTATTTTATAAATATAAAGCAAAACAATCTGTTTTTTCTTAATATATTTATGACAATTTATATACAATTACAATTTATCAAAATAGCCAAATTATTGCAGAATATAATAATAATTCATCTAATGCTGTTTGGCAACAAACTGGTATTCTAAAATCTATCCTGGGTAATATTTTATTTGCTATAAATTATTCTATAACATTACAAAAATTGAAACAAGCATACAAAATAAAATTTCTTTATCAAATACTTATATCTAATTAATACACATATGCAGATTAGGATAACAAAATAATTATGGAACACCTATTTGAATTACATTTAAACAAAGCAGTTAGTAAACCAATTGAAAAATAGCATTAAGTATTTCAATGTTGGAAACAGCAAAAGAGCAATGTAATTAAACTTTATACTCATATAAGAAAAATATATGGACAAGATTATAAATTCTGAAGTCATGTATTGTGGCCATAGTGTGCAATATTTCATGCTACAGGATGTACCGAAATTACTCTATATAACAAAAAAATTTCAGAAGTAGTTATAAGTAAAGCAAAATCTCTATATAATTAATAATCAATTAATAATAAATTACTATAACAATATTTATTATCATTTATTAATTATTAATATAATGGCATTCTCAAGTACAAAACATTATTAAAATAAAAAAATTTTTTAATTAGTGGAATTCAATAGTCAAAATTAAAAATTTCAACATGTCAAATAGCACAATTTGAATACCATTCGATATGTTGAATTTTTAATTTCAACTAGTGATTGGTTTAATAGTTAACAATTAAGCAAAAATTTTTAAGAAAAAAAATATATAGACCTTTTTTTTAATAATGCACAATTGTTATAATATCTACAAAAAAATTAGGTAGTAAGTTCTGATTATGGTTTAAACATTTATTACATTAATACTTTCTATAGAATTTTGACATAAAATTAAGAAATTATTATTATATAAATATTGATAACAAAAATTTAATATAAAACTGTTTGAAAACCTCATATTAATATCAAAATTTTGAAAAATTATCATGAAGAAAGATTATCTGTTGCCTAGAATAGTGAATTCACTTAATTAACTAAATAATTTTCTACTAATTTAAAATTTCTTTAGCACATTAAACTATTATCTTAAGTTTTCTTCAAATTATAAATTTACCTAAATAATTAAACTATTCTTAATTAGTTTGAGTAATGTCTTAAATTATTGCCATATATTTATTCTGAAATTTTTACTATAGACTACAAATATCTTTTTTTATATATTAAGAGCAATAAATTTTATATATATGCATAATTCTGAATCATGCACATTAATGTGCATGTTTTCAAATTATGCACATTTTATCTTATTGAAAATTTTTTTTATCATGTATGCTTTAATATGCATAATTCAAAAAATATATAAAATGTGCATTCATGCATATAATTCCAAATTATGTGCACTTTATCTCATCTTTAATCAAGAGCAGTTTAGCTAATTTCACTAATACTTATTTCATAGACACAACATTTTACTAACAATCAATTCATCAACATGTTTGTTTTACAAACAGCCAATTTCTAAACAAACTCATTTCATAGACAGCTTATTTCACTAACATTATTATTATTAGAATTATGATTAGGGTTAGATTAGAGTTAGAGGAATTATAAAAAATTAACTTGTTAGTGAAATGAGCTATATATAAAATAAGTTGTCTATGAAATGAGCTTGTCTAGGAATTAGTTGTCTGTGAAATAAACATGTTGGTGAATTGATTGTTAGTGAAATGTTGTGTATACAAAATAATTATTAGGAAATAAAACATATTCAGTTAAGAGTTATATATATACAATTTTAAAATTAAAGATTAATTATTAATAGAATAAAAATATAATATAGATTAAATTTTGAACAATTGTATTTAATTCTGAAAAAGATTGTGATACTCTTAAAAATCTATATAAAGATGGGTTTTTAAATATATCATTGCAAACTTCATCAAGTAAGAAATTATATCACAGGCTTCATTGGATAAAGCACATATATCATTGCAAATTTTTTCAGACAAGATATTTTGGGACTACTTTTGTGACAGCTATAATGTGAATCCTATAGGAATAGATAGCAAAGTTCATATATTGTCAATTATTACAGAAAGCTTTACATATCAAAAATTAATAGATGAATTAAAAGTAAGATAAATTTATATAATCTTAATATTAATAATCTAGTTATTTGGTCAAAACTTATAATAAAAAGTTAGCTTAGACAAATTTTTTATTAAAATTTGAACTAAAAATCCAGATTATTAACCTTTCTATATAAATGCCAAATACAACTTACTCTTATTATAGTAAAGTCTCCAAGCTGAGAAAAAAAATCTTTATTATAGCTTATATTGAGAGAATACTATATGTACTTTACTATATTGAGTTAAAGTTTAATAATTCTAAAATTCAAAAATTTTTTACTATAATAAGAGTTCATATAATATGAGTAAGTTATATAATGTATAACAAATAATCATAATAAATAATAATAATATCATATAATTAGATATTCTCAAATACAATTAACAATGCTTGAAAATTTTCTTGTATTAATAGACCAGGATGTATTGCATTAGAAAAACCTATCATTACCTATTCAAAAATGTCAGTTATCAAAGAAAAAGATTTTGAATTATTCTTTAATGACAAAGATAATATAAATATAAGTTCTTATAAAGTAGATTACCAAACAAATTTACCTGCACTTTATTTAAAAGACCAAAAAAATGTGCTTTGAAAAAAGTTTTCTGCCACTTATTCGGATGGAATGAAGCATACATCTTTTATAACCTATTTACAAAATAGTCATTTTTAATATAGAAAAGATTTAGAAGGATTATGCATGACATATAATGATTATAGATATCAACCTTTTGAAGATTTAATTAGGATAATTAATTCAACTTTTTCTTATAAAACAATACAGATTAGTTAAATATAAAAAATTTTTTTTTACATTAGTATTAACATATAATTTTTGTAAGACAATCTAATCAATAAAGTGGAGTTACTGCATTGTTACCTAAAATGAAATTATGAAAAAGAATTAGTAGTTAATAAGAATAATACAATTAATTATATAAACTGCATTAATCATTGCTTATTATTTGCTTTTGGTGTATGTAAAGATCAACATTTTTCATGATATCCAAAATGTGATAAATTCTTCAATATATTCAAAGATCTAAAAAATAAGCTAGATTCTTTGCATTATATAAAACTTACAGAATGTCAGAAATGATTAACATGTTATTTAGCTCATCAAACCTGTAAAACATATCTAAATACTCAATTTAACTTTATATTATATGGGCTTGATAACTATGAAGTGATTATTGTAGTTGATTATAAGATAGAAATTTTGTTTGCAACAGCTCAAGAAATAAAAAGCCAATTTTTTGGCAAGTGTAAGTGAACACTCCATACTACCTTGGTATTTTAGAAAGATAAAATAATAGTAAAAACTTAGATATTCAGGCCTATGATCATTGGAGCACTAATATCAAACAAGATGCTTGGTTCACTGCATCATGTTTTGAGGCAGTATTTGCAATAATAAATCCTAAACCTTATTGGATTAAAATAATTTCAGACAATGGTGAACACTATCATAACTTGGAACTAATGTCAATTATTAGCTACTGGTATAGTTGATACAATGTAGAAGTATGTGGGTAGATTTTTTTTGAACTTGGCAAAGCCAAAACCACTGTTAACTCTTACTATGCAATAGCAACTAGATTAATATATGTTACAAATCATAATAAAATTGGATTAAAATAAAATTTAGGTTTCTATTTAACTTATTTATACTTGTTTATTACCTTTAATAATTTAAAAAAAAAAAAAACACTTCTAAAATGTCTATTTTATACTATAAAAAATTTCATTTTAATCTGATTTTATTTTAATATGCCATAATACATACTAGTTAATATTAAAACAAATTCATGTCAAATAATATTTTGAATGCTATTCAACTTGTCAACACATAATTTAGATTTTGTTCCAAAATCATATAATTATCAACCAAATATGAATAAAATCAGTTCTGTTCACTTTACTAATACCCATTTTATAAACATAACACTTCACTTACAATCAATTCACTGACATGTTTATTTCATGAACAATCAATTTCTAGACAAGCTTATTTTGTAGACAACTCATTTTACTAACATTATTATTATTAGAATTGTGGTTAGAGTTTAGGATTAAAAAAATAAACTTGTTAGTAAAATAAGCTGTTGGTAAGCACTAGTTGTCTGTGAAAAGTACATGTTAGTGAATTAATTGTAGATAAAATGTTATGTCTATGAAATAGATATTAGTGAAGTGATACATATCTGAATAAAATAGTATTCAAAATATTTATTTTTGCATATTGAATTTTTTTTAATTTGACTGATGAGTATATTTCAGTTGTCATGCTCTACTAATAAATAATGTTAATTATAGATTGCATACACAATTAAAAGTTACATTAGAGTTGAATTTAAACTTACTAATAGAACAAACATTAAGACAGCACTTCAAAATCTAAATAGAATGTCTGTAGTACAAATTGAGCCAAATTGTAATAAAACAATAAAGAAATTAGCATTATCAGAAAATCAAAATGATACAAAAACCAATCAAGAATTATTAAAGTAATTACTTTACCCAAATTATATATAAAAAATTTTTGTGGCAGCTAATGCTGAAATTGGCTAATGCTAAAATTGAAACTCCTATTTAAACTCATAACACCTACTAAAATTCAAATATCCTCTTTTATTAATACTAACCCTAAATTCTAACCAAATTATATAGAAAAAAACTCAAAAAAGTTTCAAATTTTCAGCATAAGTTGCTATACTTACTACTGATAATCATGGTCATTAAAGATGAACCTGTAATCATGATTATTTAAAGTTTGAAATGCATTTTACCTATTTAAAATATGCTATTAATATTATGTAACTCTTGAATATAAGCAATTCTTATTCTATATTGTAAAAGTTAATAGTGAAGAGTTTTTAAGACTAACCTTAGAGTGTTCTCAAATATCTCTTTCTATATAATTGGCTAATAATCAAGATTGTGCACAAGTGCTATAATTAATTTAAGGAATCCTTACTATAATTTTGCTGAAGATTCATATTGCAAAATGTAGATATTAAAATTTTAGCCAATCTGCACAATTCTAATAAAAAAAAATAGTTACTAACCATCTTTTTTTTTATCATAATAATGAACTCAATTGGCTAGCTAAACTATTTTCTACTAATTAAATATTGGATTCTGACTTATAAATTTAGATGTTTGAGAGCACTCTTAGTAATATGATAGTGCTAGTGTTGTTCTTTTGACCTTATATTCTTGTTAGAGTCTTTTTTTTTTTTTTTGCTTATTTCAGTAATATTGAATATTAAGTATATAGAATACAAAAATATAATAATATAAAGCATATAATCTGGATTCATTTAGATATCTAATTTTAAAGTTTTACAGATACTGGATAATTAATTCACATCTAAGTAAAATCTTTATTTTTAATAACATACATTCTATACATTTTTATAAATAATAGATCAGAAACTAACAAAAAAAAAATCAAGACTATATCTGGTATTTCTAAATTTTTTGAGTGGTCCTGACCTATAACAGGTCAATTTGCAGAATACATTCATGCCTGTTCTCTTCCTTATATTGGAGTATGGACTGACTTCCAACTTGTACAGATTGTACTCTTTAGTAAAAGACCATCATCAACATTTTTTAAACCATCTATATCAGAGACTATATGAAAAATGCTGACTCTCAGAAAAACAGATAATAGTATTTACTTTATTACTTTGATTATCAAGTAATTTTTCTTATTGAATAAACAACACAGAACTACTGATCAATAAATCAGGTAATTATATATATATATATTTTTTTTAAGTTAAAGTCCCTATCTTGGGAGTTGCAATGTTTTTATTCAAGTATATTAGGACACAGCATGCCACCA